>OY764962.1:31319891-31449891 GCA_963668005.1 Melieria crassipennis | reverse complement strand
TAAGGCATATTTAATTATATATGTAAAATATTGAAAGAAGAATTGTACTCTTCATTGAAATTTATTGAAATTTCGAAAATTTTCGTTTACTAAAACTATGAATGTGATTCTGAACTGAAACTTCAAATCAATTTAATTTGATTGGCTTGTCGATTTGTTGATTTGGTTTCTAGACTTTTTGAAGTAAAACTTTTGTTATGAAAGGAAACTTTGTTATATTCTTAGCGAGTCTCGAACTATGGCGTCTCTTCTATGCATTTTTTGGAATCAAGCAATAATTTTATTAACATTTGAATGGGTCAAAAGCAATGTTGCAGGGTGTAATAGGATTTTTATTTTCATTTAACTATTAGAATTCTGATTTGATCAGAAGCTCTTCAGAATCGCTTCAGTAAGTGTATCCTACGGCCAGCTGAAGTTTTGTGGTTTGCAAAGTGCCTTTTCGTTCACATTAGTTGACATCCTGATGACAATTTTTTTTTCTTCAACTTTTATGTTACTTAATTCATTCAGTTTGTTTTTGTCTGACTCCATTCGATCTACAGGATGGCGCAAAAGTCATCACCTTATTGGCAGATAAATAAATTGCAAATGGCAGCACAAGTACATTTTGCTTTGACATTCATTCATTTATTTATTCATTTATTCATTTATTCACTCATTCATTCATTCATTCATGAACAAATTAGAGCGAAAGAGTACCCTGTACTATTACACCGTGCGACAACAAATTTTACACACGAAAAAATCGATATACAGGTCTCCCTCGTATAACGCGGTGGTTACGTTCCAGGAAAATTCCGCGTTATGTGATTCGCGTTATAGAAGACTTAACTTTCATATAAATTTTAGGGTTATGTTCCAATAAGCTTTTCCAAAATAAAATAGGTACTAAATTAAAGATGTATGTACATTCCAACTCAAAATCAAAATTCATTCAATTTTTAATAATTAAATTAATTAATTAATCAAAATTCATACTTTATTTAAAAAATTAAAAAACATAATGAAAAAAACAGTTTTTTTTTAAATCGCGTTATATCGAAAACGCGTTGTAGAAGTACCGCGCTATACGAGGGAGACCTGTACTTGCAAAACTAGGGACCAAATGTAGTAAAACTGCATTTCTGCAATCTCTGACGTCAGGATTTTTCTTAAAAGAACTTTGAAATTTCAAGAACATGTTTATTTCAAAAAATTATTTTAAAAATTGAGCGCATAATAGACTAACAATATGGGTATCAAATGAAAGAGAAAAATCCTTACAATCTGAGAAAATTTAATGTTTTGGTGCAAAAGGACGAAGAGATATTGACAATGTCCTTTTAAAACTTTATCCTTGAATATCCTTGGAAATTTCCAATAGTTTTGTTTGGAAAAAAGTATGTCTTAAGGACTAATATATATACTACCACATACTTGAATTTCGTCCTTCTAACTTTATTAGTTTAGGATATACAAAATTTAATACTTCTCTCTATGGATATGGATAATTTCCATATCATTAAGGATGCTGAAATCGTATTTAAAGAACCATTTGTGCACTTATTAAATAATAAATAAACTTAAATATTTAATTTTACATTTAGTACACATTTATAATATGATTGACGCCTATCGCTCCACTCCATTCGATCTACAGGATGGCGCAAAAGTCATCACCTTATGGGCAGAAAAATAAATTGTAAATGTCGGCAAAAGTAAATTTTGCTTTGACATTCACTTATTCATTCATTCATTCATTCATTTATTTATTCGTTCATTCATTCATTAATTTATTTATTCATTCATTCATTCATTCATTCATTCATTCATTCATAAACAAATTAGAGCCAAAGAACACTGGGTGACAACTTTTGCGCCACCCTGTTTTATTACCCGCAAAATTTGCTCCCTTAAATTTGTAATTTTCTCAACAAAATTTCCTGTAATACTGTCCACATTAAAACTTGGTTTTCTAGTAGATAAAGCAATAAATAAATAAGTAAATATGTAGAACGTCAACAGGGCAGGGCAGAAGTTAGTTTCGTGTGCGCAGCAACATAATTGAGAGCAAACAACAGCAACGGCAATAATTGCCGCCCGAGCATTACTGGACTGGACGTAAGTCAAGGTGTCGTCTTAGTTGTTTGTGGGTGTCAAACAATCAAGCAGCCAAACGACCGAGCAGCTCGACACAGCGGTCCTAATAATAAACAAATAAACAAAAGCAGCAGCCAACTGAATGATTATGAAAACGTGAGCAGGCGGCCAAAACCCGCACTGAAAAAATTGCATTTGCATTTCAGGTGTGTGTGTGGGTGTGTTTTTTCGCTCTGCCTTTACAACTTTATGAGTATTTATTGCAATGTAAATGTACACAAATGTTTTCTTAGTGGCTGCTGCTGTTGACTCGGAGGTCAAGTTTAGCTCAAACCTATTTTAAACTCAGTCATTATGAGGCAATTGCGAGCATCAGAGCGCTGTAAGTAAAAAAAATTGTTGTCCGTTCACCAGCACAGAAAACATAAAGAACCAGAACAGATTTGTAAAAGCAACTGTAGCTGTTGACTAGAAGGCGTTCGCCTCTTGACTCTTTTATTTTTTTTTTTAATATAATGAGTTCAGCATTTAATTGAGTGCTGACGAACAAATTAGTCATGACAGCCAAATGTGGCCACGCTGCAGATGTGTGGCGTCTATTCACAGCCTGGCGTACCGACAAAGGGCCGACGAACAGTCGACAGGGCAACGGAGACGCGTATGGCGTTTGTTTGGTTTTGTTTATAAATACAACAGAGCAGCAAGAATCGAGTCTCGATCGAATAAATAGTTTTCCTTAGGCCGCATTGATTTGGCAAACGTTCAAAGGAAGTGTGTTTCGGCATGTGTTGCTTTTTGTTTATATTTTCTTAAGCTGAACAATTGATGGCTTACATACATTATGTGTAAATAATAAAAAAATTAAATAAACAAAAAAATTAAATAAACACAAATTTGGCAAATTTGTGCTTATTGAACGGAAAAATTGGCCATAATTGAGTTTCGAACTATGAGTTGTGAACTATGTACAAGTTGAACTTGGATGCGTAATAAACGCACATAACTATGTATGTAGTTTAGACATGATTTAGTGTTGTATGGGTATGCTTAATAATGGGTTATCGATGCTGAAGAGCCTCTCATATTTTGCGGTTTGGTGAAAAAGCACATGAGCCAAAAAATTGTGGGGCTAGAGTGGAGTTAAATGGCGTCAAAGTTTACAAAAAAGCTGGGAAATTCGACAAATTGCTCCACAGCAGCTCAGAAGTTGCTCTTAGAGGGTTAAAGGATATGACTGACCCCCACTAGTTTTCTTTACTGAATATTTTTTTCAAACATATTTATATCCTATCTCCAATCATTAATGGGGCTCCCATACAAAATACACTTTTTTATATAATGGGCTCCCACTGCTCCCAGGTTGGTCCCAGATGTGTCAAATGTAAGACAGATACTCATTTATTTTCATTTCCGAATGTTTCTTTCAAACATATCTACTCGCTATCTCCAAGTCTTAAGGGGGCTGCCATACAAAACTGGCCATTTTCTATGGAATTGGCTCCCCACTTGTAAATTTAGTAGTTAAGTAAGCTAGGAAACATCGTAGCCCAGAAAGTACCGAACCAATTTGAATGACTTAAAAAGTGATCAGAAACATTTGTAAGTACAAAAAATACAAAATTACTTAGGGTTCTGAAATTCACCACCAGAGGGCGTCTCCCATACAATCGGAGTTGTGTGGTTGTCAATTTTGTGATTGTGACTTAACTAGAGGCTAAATATGTTAAAACTGTGTTTTTGAGTTTTTTCTCTGACGTCAGGAGCTTTTTAAAAGAAAATGAATATTTCAAAAAAAGATTTAATTTAATTTAATATTTAATAATTTGAGTATTTTTTTTGCGAAAGCACGAATAGGTATTGAGAATATTAAACATTAAATTATTATTATATTATTAAAAATTTTTTTTTTTATTTTGAAAAAAAATGAAATTATTATTAAATAATACAAATTTTTGGTTTTTAATATTAATGTTGATTAATATGAAATGTTGAATATTAATTTCAGTATCAAATATAAGAGAAAATTCCTTCGAATAAAAAAAAAAATGTTTTTTGCGGAAGTACGAATTAGGTATTGAAAAAATCAAAAATTAAATTATTAAATTATTAAGAAAATTTTTTTGAATATTAATGTTAATTAATATGCTATGTCAAATATTAATTTAAATATCAAATAAAAGAGAAAATTCTTTAGAAACAAAAAAGATATATATTTTTTTTGCGAAAGCACGAATAGGCATTGACAAAATTAAAAATTAAATTATTAAATTATTAAGAAACATGTTTTTGAATATTAATGCTAATTAATATGTTATGTAGAATATTAATTTAAATATCAAATAAAGGCGAAAATTCTTTGAATTCCCAAAAAAATATATTTTTTTTTGCGAAAGCCCGATTAAATCTTTATTAATTTATTAAAAAAGAATTTTTGATTTTAAATTTTGAAAAAATTGAAATTATAAATTTTACCCTTAAATATCCTTGAATATTTTGAATATATATTTTTTTTAAACATGTCAGAAGAACTTAAATGCTCACTACCACATTCTCGAATTCCGTTTTTCTAACTTTATTAATTGAGAATTTATTCATGTGTTAGTTAAATATTTTATGTTTATCGTACGGTGCAATAAATTCTTTGTTTTATAGAGACCAGTAATTAATAGTTCTCATAAAAAGCGCACAAGAAACATAAAATCGAAGCGTGAATGTAATAAAATCGAAGGTCTTTGTTGAAAAATCCAAAAACACTCGATCTACCTAAATGTTGTATGATTTTTATTAAACTTTTGTTCTTGTAAAAAAATCAGAAGATTTATGTGCTCATTGAATACAACTCGTACAACTCGTTAGTATGTATTGCCTGAATTCCATGAAAAAAATATTTCCTCGCTTTTTGCTTCTAAGCGCTAAAAGAATTTCTATTTTGTGTATAAAATTCCAAACACAATTGACCCTGTCAATTTTTTGTGGCACTTAAAGCATTTTTCTTAAAACTATGCAGCAATCAGCTACTTCACCCCCTCACCCCTCTCCCTTCTTCCTCTTGTCCACATCACTTCTTACCAGCAATTCGCCAGCGTCAGCTGCCAAAACTCGGCGACTATTTAGTGGCAACAAATTTTATTTTATTAGGTTGTTGTTGTATCATTTTGCCGGCAGTCGACATCTGTGAAATTTCTTGGCCACTTGCCAACCAACGAACGAATGTCTGGAAAGCGCTTTGACACTAAAAGTGTGCGGTGTGAGTGAATTTCGGTGCAATTTTTCATATGTTTTGCTTTTGTTTTTGTTTTGATTTTTATTTTCGTATTTCGTTTGGGCTCATCTTGTTGTTGTTGTTGTTATTGCCATTGTTGTTTGCGTATTGTGCAAGATTTCGGCACAACTATTTTTGTGTTCAGTAGGCGTACGCCCAAAAATTATTGACCTCAATTTGCACTGATTTGCTCCAGAAATGCACAATTTACGAGTGGTCGCTGCAATTAAATCTGTGTGCGTGTGTATGTGTACGTGTTTGTTGTTGTTATGTGTGCAAAAACATTTATAACCCAAATAGAAAATACATTGCAGTAGCAGCAATTGTGCGAGTTGTGTGGTTTATTTGGATATTTTATGGACCCAAATGACAACTGCACACCAGCTGAGGAAATTTTTAAAGTTTGCACCAAAAATTGTAATCGAAAAATGCAAAACTTTTACGGAAATGCGTTTTTAAGATGGTTTAGAAAATATATAAAAAATGAAATAAATTTATATGTAAAACAATTTTTGCACTAGAAGCCAGTTTGAAGTCAATGGGTCCAAGAAATCAAGTTTTTCTTAACCCTTTGTTGATCCCGTCAGATTTTTATAAAAAAATACTTGTCTAATTATTTCTTATTTGAAGTGTTTTCACCACACATAAAATCTTGTTTCTCCATACAAACTTTTAACCCATGGTTGACCCTGTTAAATTTTTATTTTCAAAAAAATAAAAAACACGTGTCGAATTATTTCTCACTAAGAGTACTTTCACCAAATTTGGAGTCAATAGCCTCATTATTTAATGCTGTGAAACTGTGAACTCTATACAAACTTTAAACCCATCGTTGACCCTGTCAGAATTTTATTTCCGAAAAAAATTAAAACACTATCGAATTATTTCACATTTGAGGTACTTTCACCAAGTTTCAAGTCAAAAGGCGTAAAAAATCATGTTTCTTCATGAAAACTTTTAAGCCTTGGTTCACCCCTTTATGTTTTGATTTTCAAAAAAATTAGAAACACGTGTCAAATTTCTTTTGATTTCAAGTGTTTTCATCAGCTTCGAGGTCAATAGATTAATTGCAGGTCTGTTCCTCAGACCACAATTCATTTGCTTCTTTTTGATAAAATGGGTTGCTATTTTTAAATAACGAAATCCTTAAACATTTTAAAAGTAGTTGGACCCAGTACTCTGGAACAAAAAAGAAACTCAGTTATATTGTTTGGAAATTTCTCAGATCAGGCAGCAATATATGTAAGTCTGAAAGATAATGAACTATGAAAAACTGCCATTTTGAAAATAAGAGACCATGCAATTTGAAATGGGCGCATCTTGTCTGTCTGTTGTTGTCTGATATATTTAAACCAGGGACCGTAACAGTTATAAGTTTTATTATAAAAATCAATGTTTAAGAGTTATTTCTTGACTTTTATTTAATGACTCAACAAATAACAGTGATTCTTTTTTTATATTTTAAAAATCCTATATTAACAATAATTTTTAATTTTTTTTCTTATTAGTCGACAAATAACAGTTTTCTCGATTTTTATTTTAGTGGTCCTATGATAACAATTATTGGTGGTTTTTATTTAAAAAAGTTACCAATAAAAATCAGTCAGTGACTTTTATGTTTTTAGTCATCAATAAAAATCATTCAGTGACTATTATTTATAAAAGGCATCGATAATAAAAATAAATGTCATTGAAAGATTTTTATTGATGACTAAAAAAATAAAAATTACTGACTGATTTTTATCGGAGATTTTTTTAAATAAAAATCACCAATAATTGTTATCATAGGACCACTAAAATAAAAATGGCAAACAACTGTTATTTTTGGACTAATAAGAAAGAAATCAAAAATAATTGTTATTATAGAATTTTAAGAATATAAAATAAATAAAAAATAAAAGTCAACGACTTTACTGAGTCACTGATTTTATTGATGACTTTTATAACTAGATGCCATCAATAATTGTTATCATAGGACAACTAAAATAAAAATCGAAAAAAAAACTGTTATTTGTGGACTAATATGAAAAAATCAAATATAATTCTTTTTGAAGGATTTTTAAAATATAAATAAATAATTCTTATTCTTTAATTTGTCCATAAAAATTAATATACAAAAAAAGTTTATGGCCAAGTTTGATTCTCCGTACGAAAAAAAATGTATTAGTATGTTTCATTTATTTGTATGACTTGTCCCTCATAGTAATTTTTTCAAATATAGTTTTCATAAAAACTGTCATTTATGGTCTTTTTGGGTATTTTTTCAAAACTTTTTCATTCTCTGGACATTTCTCCCCTGAATGTTCCGCCTACCGTGGAGCATCTCAGACACAATTTTTTACATATTTAACCGGAACTAAAACGCCTTTCCCGCTCTCCATTACCTTTTCATACTGCCTCAACCTCACTTCCGCATATTTTGCCATTTTGTTTGATTTTCTTTGAGCATTTTATCTGCACTGCGTCGCAAAGTTTCTGCAGCATCCACACTCGCAACGAGCTCAACGCATGCACATCGTTACCACTGCTGCTATCAGCAGATAGTCTGCCCAACAATAGTTGTGTATGTATGTACTCGTATGTATGTATGTAGTTGGTAGTTGGGTTGTGCTCAATTATTTTTAATACTGGAGCAGCACTTCAAGGAGCAACGCTCGGCCAGTGGCTGTGGCCCAGCGCAGTGAACCGTGCAAGGTTTTGGTGCAATATTCACTATTTTTGTTGTTGTACTTTTTGTTGTTGTATTGTATATTTTCCATAAATATGTTCAGTGTACTTGAGCTGATTTAGCACCGAGCTGGACTGGCCTCATTTCGCGCTCGATTCGCTGCCTTTCTTTCCAACACTTTCTATATTCTGCGCCCAGGGCGCTTGTGTCCTCCAAATTAATTTATCCCACAATGCACGCAACACTGGCGCAGCGTTGTGCCATTTTAAACTGATTTGAGATGTTATTGTGTTACTTTGCCAGTCTGTCTCCCACCGTGGACCCACTTGCCTACCGCATCGCGTGTATGTCGCTCGTGACTGTGGCTGCCGTCACGTGGGGCGCAACGCAAGAAACGTTGCGTGCTGTCGTTGTGTTGGCGGCAGCGGCAGTGAGGCTGCGCCGGCGTTCATGGTGATAAAACAATTTCATGTGTTATGAACACTTTCAGCGCTGTTAATGACATTAAAACAACAACAACAAACTTGTCACAAGCTCGCCAACAATTCGAGTGCGGAAGGGCGTGAGAGCAGGAAAGGAAGCAGCCAACGGGCAGATGTGGCACGACAGGAATGTGTTGTGTTGTGTCTGTATGTGTGTATGTATGTGTATGTGTTTATATTGTTGTGTTTTATTATTGTGTTGTATCGACAGGCGATGGCGTTGCCAGGCAGCCATGCAGCTTTTGAAATGCAAATGCGTAATTTTTAATTTGGCTTAATCATTGTTTTAACGCTGCTAAATTTAAATCATTAAATAGTCGAAAACAACAAAAGTCAATAGACAATTTTTGCAAACACTCTGGCAGAGCTGGATTGGCCAGTGCCGGGCATGATGTCATGCCCAAACGTTGATTTGTCTATACAAGTTTTTTATTTGCCTTCTTATTTGATTTTGTTTTTGTTTTAGACACAATAAAACTGTCATTAAAGCGGCAAGCAACAAAAACTACAGCCAGCGAATTTTGCACAAGCCACCCAAAACAACGAAAATTAAATTCAAACAAGTCACACAAACATAAAAGGCAAATTACATTATACAAAAAAATACATGCAATCGAAAAGTAAAAAACCAAAAGCCAACAACAAATGATAACAAAAATTTTATAGGGGCCCCAATAAACGTTTTCCGATTCTTGAGCTGCACTATTTGTTGTTGTTGTTGTTTTTAATGATTTTATAGCTGCTTTTTGTCTTTTCCCAGACAATGATGACGTATCGGTTCCGCTTTGCCGAACATTTCTACTTTTCAGCGCTTTTAAACGTTCATCAACAATGAGTAGTAGTAGTTGTTGTTGTTTGTTGTGTGCAATTTTACATTTTCAATTGGTTTTTACTGCCACATTGTTTACTAATGATTACATGCTTGCACACATGTAGACATACATACATACATATGTGTTGGTGTACAAGTATGTATGTATGTATGTATGTATGTATACGACAGCAAATTGCTGCGCACAATTTTTGTTGACACCACTAAACATGCCAAACATTTCATGTCTGGACTGGCTGCTGTTCAGTTGTTTGGCCGCTTGATTGCTATATTCATGTCATTAATATGTATGACCGTAGCCGTTTGATGGCTCAAAAGTGCTCATTCCACATGTCGCCTAGCTGCGTGACTCTTTTGAGCTATGCAGAAGAACAACAAGCAAAGATCGGCTTGTTTAAAGTGATTTGTCTAATTTTATGCCAGCGGCGTATTGAACTCAGTCAAAAGTTGGACTTGCTTTTTGTTGCAATATGCTAGTCAGACGCTTCCGATAGGCCGTTGTCTTTAATTTGTCAGTAGTAAAGAACAACTTACATATTTCTAAAGCCAACTATTGGGAATACAAATAAGTTCTGAGGGATTTACAGAAGATGAATCGAACAGCATTCAAATGCATTGAATACTTTTGTCATCATTTCTCTACAAAAGTGTAATATAAAAACTTTTTTGTGCTCTAATTATGTGAACCTTTGCGCTACTAAAACACAATTTGGGAGAATCGAGGATTTTTCTTCGCGGAAATGATCTATCTATCTATCTATCTATCTATCTATCTATCTATCTATCTATCTATCTATCTATCTATCTATCTATCTATCTATCTATCTATCTATCTATCTATCTATCTATCTATCTATCTATCTATCTATCTATCTATCTATCTATCTATCTATCTATCTATCTATCTATCTATCTATCTATCTATCTATCTATCTATCTATCTATCTATCTATCTATCTATCTATCTATCTATCTATCTATCTATCTATCTATCTATCTATCTATCTATCTATCTATCTATCTATCTATCTATCTATCTATCTATCTATCTATCTATCTATCTATCTATCTATCTATCTATCTATCTATCTATCTATCTATCTATCTATCTATCTATCTATCTATCTATCTATCTATCTATCTATCTATCTATCTATCTATCTATCTATCTATCTATCTATCTATCTATCTATCTATCTATCTATCTATCTATCTATCTATCTATCTATCTATCTATCTATCTATCTATCTATCTATCTATCTATCTATCTATCTATCTATCTATCTATCTATCTATCTATCTATCTATCTATCTATCTATCTATCTATCTATCTATCTATCTATCTATCTATCTATCTATCTATCTATCTATCTATCTATCTATCTATCTATCTATCTATCTATCTATCTATCTATCTATCTATCTATCTATCTATCTATCTATCTATCTATCTATCTATCTATCTATCTATCTATCTATCTATCTATCTATCTATCTATCTATCTATCTATCTATCTATCTATCTATCTATCTATCTATCTATCTATCTATCTATCTATCTATCTATCTATCTATCTATCTATCTATCTATCTATCTATCTATCTATCTATCTATCTATCTATCTATCTATCTATCTATCTATCTATCTATCTATCTATCTATCTATCGAATTTTCTTTGAACGTCTATCTGGTAGTTCTGTGACGTTCAAATCTTCAACGAAAGTGAAAGATATATTTATGAATGGTTTTACGTTTTACTGTACACTGTTCTACTGACTGAGTAACGTTCTTTTTCTATGCTCCACGCGTACAAATAAGTCATACAGACATATAATGAATATATCTAATATATACAAATGCACATAAGTATATTTGCATGTATTGGAACAATCGCTGAGCATTTGTATTTGTATTTGCATTTGCATTGTGTCGCATTTTAGTTATTTATTCTTTTTACATGAATCTTTTTGTGCGCAGCAACGTGCTCGATTACAATGAACGCAAAGAAGTGCGTTGCTCTTTCTAAAGGCGCGCTGGGAAGTTTGCTTGACTGAATATGTTACGGCTGTCAGCGGGTATGTCACATTGTCAGAAGATTTATGGACAGACGCTCACACAGGGTTTACACACTGAACTGTTATGAACATATTATGAGCGCCAAAAACTTACGAAATAAAAAACACGAGTCTGTGTTTTAAATGCAGGTTCTTGCAATTTTACAGTCTAGCGAGTTAATTGGGTTGTGTTCTGAGCAAAAGCTTAAACAATTTAAAATAGTTGTAAATTTTTTTTTACTATTTGTTAACTTTGTTTAATACAAATTGTTTTTTTCTCTCATTTCAGATCAAACAAACTGCAATCAAAGAACGCATTTTCAACTGCGACAACACTGTGACTGATTTTCTCTGCCAAACATAAAACACTAAACAATCCAAAAAAAAAAAACTTAGTTAGCAAGCAATTTTTTCTACAGGGTTAGAATTTTTCCCCAAATATCAATCAGCAGTTTTGGCGCAACACTTCATTCGGCATTAGCGACATTCACTTCGGCGACCCAATTCACAGCGACGGCCACGAGGAATGCAGCGTTGTCCCTACATTCATGAGATGCGAGAACGTTTACTCAACGAGCAGCAACGCGAGTCAGTACCGTTAGAGCAAATGGAGCGCGCCAACTTATTGGACAATCGACAATCGGCTGATTCGAATCAGGTCGGCACAGTGGTCAAGGTAGGGGCTAACTCTGTACTCGTTCAAAGGATAACTAAATAGCAAAGTTCGAATTGTCGTTTATAACTTTCGATGTAACATTTCAACTTTTAAGCCTCTGTCCTGTTTTTAACGGTTACCTTTACTTATAGTTTTGATTCAAGTGTTTGTCAGTTGCGTTTTGGATGCCGAAGCTGGAAGCAAATACTAAGAATACAAAATACAAAAAATGCAAATACTGAAAAGAAAACATAATTGGATTATCCTTGCACGAGTATTGATTGCCCTACTTTTTCTTATTACTTTTTTTCCCCTAACACAAAAAAAAATTGTAAATTAAAATCATTTTTGGCCAAATTCATCTCAACACAACTCATTGTAAACAACACACATCGTTTTGGGTATGTTTTGAATAATTTTTCCAAACAATTCCATATAATTTGTTGTTTCCCAAATACTACAAGGACACTCAAATATACCGATTTGATGGTTTCGTTTGACATAAATTGGAATTGAATTTTATGTGCTATGCTAATTTGATTTGTATCATCAAATTACTTAAGGATATTTTATGTTTTTGTTTTATTAATGCACAACAACATGAACAAGTCTACAAAAATACTTACATTGACACTAACAATGTTCATTCCAGATGATGTATTATATATAATTTATTTGGCATGTTATGGGGGAGAGATTAAGAAAAAAATATTAAGATATCTATATGGAATAGTAATAAAGTGTTTAAGTACTTTTTGGATTGTTTATGCATTGAATACTTTTGTGGTGCTAGTCTTTATTAACAGAGTTGAATATTTTGAATGTAGTTTCTGCTTCTTCTTTTCATGAAGAAGTATTTGTATATATAAGGTTCAGTAAAATTAAATCCATAATGATTGCATGAAATTTTAAGCTTTTTTTAGCTTAGTTAGGATGATTCGACTTTGGTCAATTTGATCAAACTTGATGCCATTTTCAGAAAATTCCATTGTGACTCTCTCATAGAAATCCTCATCCCTATTGAAAAAAAAACTAACACGGTCAATTCTCCTAAGCTTCTCTTAGGTTAGGTTAGGTTGTAGTGGCTTCCTCTGCATGAGACAAACTTAGACCTCTATATGGGCCCATTTTGATACCACAAGTTCCACCTCTTTGAAATGTGTATGCAACATTTCTTTTCCAACATGTGTTACAAACATTTCAAACAGATTGCTGAAGGGGGGAGAGGACCTACAGTTCTATGCCGAGTCTGAATGGCGATTGGCAGTTTTTCTTTCATACTTGAAGGTTTTGCCATTGCTTGATTCTTGTAATTCTAATTTGCTTCATGTGGATATGGATAGAAGTAGATGAGTGTTACATCAGCCAGTGTTGCCAAATCAGGAGATTTCATCCTAGATTTAGAAGACTCTTGGCCTTTTAGGAGAATTTTTAGGAGGAAGAATTGTTTAGGAGAAAGTTTGGGAGATTTATATTTTATGTTAGGGGATTTTTCGGATCCTTAGTGGATTTTTGGGAGATTTTTGGATAACGAAGTACAACAACAACAAACCATATTTTGGCAACTATTTTAATAACCAAAGCACCCTGTTGTGTTAAAAATTTGTAAGCTTACAAAATGTAAGCTCGTTCTATCTTCTTCTCACTTATTGCTGTCACAATGAAATCCCAAAATGGCATTTTTTGTTTATTTCATTTGTTATATGTTTGTTTGTTTTTTTTTTTTTTTTGTTTTTGTTCAGTTTTTGTTGTTAAGCTGAAAATGAATAAAAACGGCTGCATTAAAAAAAATTATATGTATATATTTTTATTTTTTTATGACAAGTCGTATTCCTTTAAAATGACGCAAATTAAAAAAAAATTTTAAAAGATTTTTTTAACTTTTGTTAGCAAATTTCAGTATTTTTTAAGATTTAGGAGAAAGTCATTTCAGGTATCTGGCAACGCTGACACCAGCCCGAGCGAGGAATCGAACCTCAGGCCTCTGGCATGAGAAACCAGTGCGCTTTCATGTAGGAATCGCTTTTTTTTTAATCAGATTTTTGTCTTTAACTCTTTAAAACTTGCTTCAGTTTATTATTACAGCAAAACCGTATAACCGTCTTTGTTCAACAACTTATAAAGTCTAACAAAAACTAACGTTTTTCTGGCTAAATATTGTATTATATATTTACAACATATATCATAAATCCTAGAAATTATTTAAAAATATTGTATTTATTTATTAAAAATTCCTCCACAACTGAAATTCAATTTAAATCAAATTTTCCATTCAGTTCGATCCAATTTTGTAAGCATGCGCCTTCAATTCCAATTTATTATTATTTACCATTTGAGCGATCCATCGTTAATTGTTGTGCCTGCGTTGATGAATGATGAATTTCATAAAAAAAAAGATTTTATAAAATTGCAATGAAACTGATTCAAAGTTTTCAGAAAACAACTAATCCAATCAACACATAAACTAATCGAATTATTTTCTGCTCTAACTTATTTCTTCCTTTGCGTTCTTTGATAAACAAAAATTAAAAAATATTATAAAAATAAAATATTATAAAAATAAACACGCAAGCAGCTGCACGCCGACGGCTATCACACCAGCCCCGCACACCAGCGAACGCCGCTGGTGCCGCGCGATCTTGGCGAGGACTTCAATCTGGATTTTGACGATGATTTTCCGATCGATGCGCGACGGCCTAAAAATGCCAAGTAAGTCTATTTGTTTACACATTTCGAGTACATTTTCGTTTATTGGGCGTAGTGCAAATTTTCTGTGTATATGTATGTGTACTCCCAATGTTTGTGCTGCTTGAACCAAAAAAACAAAAAAAAAACATGAAAAAAACAAAAAAATTTCAATTTCAAATATTTCATATTTTTATAGTTTTTTTTTAATTTATACACACTATTGCTAAATTTCGTCTGTGCACCACAAATTTATGAAAAACTACTTTATTTCATTAAAAAAATGTTTTTACTAATTGGCTGCAAGATTTTTTTATTGAATTTATGGCTTTAGGGCTTTTAAGTGTTTCGGAATGTGGCGTTGCGCGCTCTTTCCGAAGCGTGTTTTTTGTTGTTGTGTTCATTTCTCCTAACCCACTCAGTTCGCCATCATTTACTAACACTTTGGTAATACATGAAAACAAAAAACATTTTACGTTATTCTTTGAAGGTCCTGACAACGATTAACTAAAATGAAAACACATTTCTTTTCTTTTTCTTTGCAACGTGTGTGTGTGCCTTTTTGTTTTGCAACAAAACGCTACAACATGACAAACGCAAACAATCATGAAAACACCAAAAATATAACAAAAAAAAAAACAAAAAAACCCATACACACATCACTCGTTTGAAACCACTCCAGCCACGCTCTGGATCCAGTTTCGCCAACATCATATCAAAGGTTCGATTCATTTAAGCTTTCATTTCATTTGGTTTTCTTTCTCGTATGCCAAATGTTGTTCTTGCAAATTTTGAATTTCAATTTGTATTTGAATTTGTATTTGTCTGCTTAAGTACTGCACACACGTGATTCGGTTAAGTGTTGCATACTTTGCGGTGTTAGTTGTATGCACTTATTTCATAGCTTGAATTCGTTTCGCAGTTGCGCCCAAGTCGGAGTTGTTGGTCGCAATAGTTTTGCCTTCGGTTTGGTTTTGGTTTTGGTTTAGTGGTTTGTGCATTGGATTTGAGTGCTTTGTTGTCTTTGTGGTCCTCTGATTGTGGCATGAATTGGTTCAGATTGATTAATTGCAGATAAATGCACAATTACCGCAAACATTTTTGAAAAGCACTTGTTTGAGTATTGTTGAAAATTGCACCACAGCACCGAGATTTACAAGAAATTAACACAACTGCGGTCGAAATAAATCAATTATACGTTTAGCTGATTAGTTTAATATTCACAAAAATATACAAAAAGCACTTGGGATTTAAACAGAAAATACGAGTAGCTATAAAAAAATTAAATTATAAAAAAATTAAATTATTAAAAAAATAAATTAAAAAAATTAAATAAAAATATTAAATAAAACTATTAAATCGCCAAAAGTAACAATTTTTGGCGCTGCCCAGTTGGCATATGAGGACTTTTTAATGTAATTTTCAGCTCAGTGGAACATAACCAATAAATTAGCTTTAATATGAAAGTCGAGTTTAATTACACTCTTGACCAAAATTAAATATTAAGCAAAATGAATTTAATAAAAATTCAAAATATATTCAAAAATCTCAAAACATTTCGAGACCCTAAACTGAAAGACAGTTATTTGAACCAAAGTTGAGGGTGTTTTTGAAATGCCAGGTGCACTATTTTTCATTGCTTACTGGACGTGAATATGTGCAACTAAAAATATTTGAAAATATTATATGTATACTTTTGAAAAATTACTATCTTAAAAAATTAAAAAAATTAAAAATTAAAACTATAAAAAAATTATTATCTCTTATCCTATCTTAATATCGTATCTTAGGCTTGAAAATATAAATCATTCTTTGTAACAAATGTTAGGTTAGTTAACCCTCTAGTTCCCAAGAAGGCCTGTAGACATCCTAAGCTTAAAAAATTCTGTAAATTACACCTTATGATTTTTCTAGCTGATTTTACACGTATGGAAAGGGGAATTTTCACTTTACAAAATAAATGTAGTCAGTAAACGCTGTGACATGCACAACGGTAGTAATTGTAAGACAAAGTTGAAGTTTCGTGAGAAAGTAAGAAAATAATTATTTTTGAAATTGTGTGAAAAACAAACAATATTTTAAATAAATTGTGAGCCTCAATAAAACCAAAAAAATTACTGGTGAGTAGCTGTTAATGTGTTCTGTGAGAAAATAAAAAAAAATTGTGAAAAAAGTTGTTACACTCCTCCTACCTAATCCGAACCATAGAGTGTCTGTAGGCCTGCTTGGGACGATAAGCGTAAATAATTTACGGTCATTGATGATATATTTTCGCTATTTAAGCATTATTTTTCTATTTGAATTGAAATTTTGATACACCATAATGTAAAAATGATCATGTCACTGCAAAAATTTATACTGAGGCGTAGTCCGTGGGGGTAGATGAGAGAACTAGTCTCCCCTAGTCCTTTATTTCATGGAGTAGATTTGTCGACATCTGTGTGAAAAGATAACAAGGCATTAAAAAATAATAAGAACCGCCATATATATATACCTATACCGATTTTTTTAGTTTTCCTAGTTTATACACTCCCCAAAAGCAGTGTATAAACTACCCCACGACACATTATCGCTCACCTTAGCCCTACCCCTTTTTATTTATTGTCTATTGCACGCAGAACTGAAACTGTTACCCGTATTTAAAAAAAAAATAAAAATTTAAATTAATTACAAAAAAAAATCTTCATATGAAATTTTGTTTGGCTTTGTTTCCCAAGCAGGCCTGTAGGCCTGCTACTTTCTACACCCTCTATCACGCCTCCTATTCACATGAAATTTTTTTCCCCGAACAAACATTGCTTCTCCACCACAAAACTATCACTGGTAATTTTTTCAACAAGATTAAAAACTTGGGTACTAGAGGGTTAAGCTGTCAGGCAGGACGACCACTCATAGACCTTGTCGGGTCCCTTGCGGTATCAGTTAGAGCTCCTCAGTGTTGCAGGTCGTCGTAGAAATGGTTGGTGAGAATGTATTCGTTTTAAGCAAAGTTCAGCAAAAACTAGGGGACCCCATCTAACTTAAAGAAGAATGTGTGCCTGTGAGTAAGGCGCAGTCTTCAGATAGCCAAACAGAAGCAACGAATTTGTGGAGTCAGGTTTTACTGACACCATTTTCATTTCAATTCCTACATTAAGTTTTCATCCATCAGCAAGAATCAAGTATTATTTTAATCTACTTAAATATGGACTTGGAGGGTGTATTTCAAATCCTTAGTACCGTTTTTCATTGCTTGACTAAATTTTATTTTTACGTGTTCCTATCTGTCTTCTGATCTACACCCATTAGAGAGAAGTGCCGAGGAAGCATTAAAGTATTTTTCGTTCATAAAATGTGAGCTCACTGGAAAATCACCCAAAAAGGAAAAGAAATCGAAAAAATATAAATATTTTTAATTGAACTTAACTGAGAACTTAAGGTCCTTTAAGAACATTTATAGAATTTTATGCAACGGACAAAGGTGATTTCAAGAAAGATGGAAAATTTCTAGTTCTTGTTCTTGTCTGTCTTAAAATGATCTTTTTAATTTTTCGTTGGTGTTTGAAGGAGTGTTATTTGGTCCTAAATGCCTATTTCTTCCCAAAATAATCCATCTGGATCTACAGAAAGCTCAAAAGAAAGGGAAGGACAGCGGATCCAAAATTTAAGGTAGCTAAAATGTAGCCAACAGGATCCCGGGTGGAATTGCATGTTGCACTCGCTCTCTTTGCACCGTAACCCAATCTAATTTAGTTGTTTTTTCTCAAAGTCAAAGATGGAACATTTTCAAAACATAGTAAAGCTTTGCATAAAGTTTTACAGAAAACAAAGGACCCAATATGTGAATAGTTTGTACTCACTAATTGTAAGAGAAATAATATTGTTGATATTGTTGATTTCTGCTGAATTTACGAGTCAATAATCAGATTGGATACATTTTTATATAGGAAGGAGTGGCAGCCCCATACGAAAGCGCACTTTAGTCAAAATTCTGCTCATTGTATTACCACTCGTTTCATTACCACTGATCGCGGGTTTTTCTTCCTGTTTGGTATCAAACTAACTTGGACAAGTTACGAAGTGCAAAAGGCCCTTCGGTGATCTCTGATATGTCAGCAAGGATGATTCTAAGAATTTGTGGAGTATTTTGCATAGAGCGGAACTGGTGGAAAACAGGTGGATGGAAAGAAACATGCGGTTTCTCCTCCTCAATATCTCTTCCTCAATATCTGCTCCTAATATCTATTTCTCAATATCTACAAATCTTCACCTCAATATCACCTCTTCAATACTCAATGCTCCCAATATCTGCTTCCCAATATCCCCTCTTCAATATCTCTTCTTCAATATTTCTTTCTCAATATTTTTACCTCAATATCTTTTCTTCAATATCTTTTCCTTAATATATTTTCTTCAATATCTTTTCCCCCATATATCTTCCTCAATATCTCCTTCTGAACATCACCTCCTCAATACTGCTAACCAAATCTCCTCTTCAATATCTTTTATTCAATATCTCCTCCTAAATATCTCCTCCTCAATATCTTTCCTTCAATATTTTTTTTCAATATCTCTTGCTCAATATCTCATCCTCCATATGTCTTCCTCAACATCTTTTCTTCAATATCTCCTCCTAAATATCTCTTCCTCAATACCTCCTCCTCAATATCTCCTCCTCAATATTTCTTCCTGACTATCTCCTCCTCAATATCTCTTCTCCTACCCAATATCTTTTCTTCAATATCTTTTCTTCAATACCTCTTCTTCAATATCTATTCCTTAATATCTTTTCTTAAATATCTTTTTCCCAATATCTCTTTCTCAGTATCTCCACCTAAATATCTCTTCTGCAATACTTCTTCCTCAATACTCTTCACCCCATATCTGGTTCTCAATATCTCCTTTTCAATATCTCCTCCTCAATATCTGTTCCTCAATATCTACTCCTCAATATCTCTTCCTCAATATCCTTTTTTCAATATCTTAAATATCTTTTCTTTATTATTTTTTCTTCAATATCTCTTCCTCAATATGTTTTCTTCAATATCTTTTTTCCAATAGCTCTTTCTTAGAATCCCTACCTCAATATCTCTTCCTCAATATCTGTTCCTCAATATCTACTCCTCAATATCTCTTCCTCAATATCCTTTTTTCAATATCTTAAATATCTTTTCCTTATTATTTTTTCTTCAATATCTCTTCCTCAATATGTTTTCTTCAATCTCTTTTCTCCAATATCTCTTTCTCTGAATCCCTACCTCAATATCTCTTCCTCAATATCTCTTCCCCCATATCTGGTTCTCAATATCTCCTTTTGAATATCTTCTCCTCAATATCTGCTACCCAATATCTGTTCCTCAATATAGCTTTTACACAATCTACTCCTAAATATCTGTTCCTCAATGCCCTTTCTTCAATATCTCCTCTTAAATATCTCCTCCTCAATATCTCTTCCTAATTATCTTTTCTTCAATAGATATCTTTTCCCCAATATTTCCTCCTCAATATTTTTTCCTCGATATCTCCTCTTTAATATCTCCTCCTCAATATCTCTTTTTCAATATCTGCTTCTCAATATCTATTCCCCAACATCTCGTCCTTTGTATTTCTTCCTCAATATTTTTACAACTTCTGCAGAAGTCATTGGCTATATGGCCTAATCTTCCAGCATGGCTGCCAAGTCGGCCATGACCAACGATAATCCCGACAAAAAATCTGAGCGTTAATCTGTTGAAGCTTAGCAGACCTTTCATGCCAGACAGACAGTTTCGGCCAGATTTGTTGTGCTGTCTTGCATATTTCTAAAGTCGTCCAGGCATTGTTGGATAGTCACCAATTGCTCCATGACCAGCGGTAACTTTTGCTAACCAGGCACCCATACAAGTTGGACATTAAACTGCTCAACCATTTCTCCAAAATATTTGCTGTAGCAGATGCCAGAACATGAGACCCCAGAGCCCTGAGAGCTTCTTGGATATCTTCCTCTCTGATTTATTTCAGAAATTTTTTTAATTATGATAAAAATAGTTTGTTTCTTTAAAAACTGCAATAATATAATATCAGAAAAAATTCAACTGAATTTTATAAAGTTTTTCCCAAATAAAATAAACATGCAACATTTGTCATGTAACAAAAACTGAATGCATTTTTGCCAGCGTCGCACTTGAGGTGCGGGATTAAAGTGCCAACGAACGTTAAAACTATGTACTACACAACTCTAATCTATATGTAAGTATGTTGCACTATGGACAGACAATGGCGTAACCCGCTTTGTGCATTTGTACTCCTATTGTATTCTTGTTATTGTGTTTGGCGGCAAACGAACGAAGCGAAATGGTTCAAGATACCATGAAACGTAATGCCAAACTTTCAAGTCGGAGACGTTGTTCTCAGCTGCACATATTCTAAACACATACATATCTACATATAGGTACATATACATGGATATGTATGTAGCAAGCACAGCCAGGTTGTTGCAGTTGCTGCGCATTGTGCTGCGTCTTACAAGTCGCCTAATTCGCTTTGGCTGTGCGTTGGCGCGTGCAGTGCACTTCATGTGGGGAGGAAGTTATGTCTGTGTGTGTGTGTTTGTGCTTGTTGCTGGGTTTCTGATAGCTGCTGTTGCTTAGTTTGTGTATTTTAATTTTTCAAGCGTTATTGGCTGTCGTCATTATTGATGGCAGCTACCGCAGCGGCGGGCGCAGATGTGCCTTATTGCCATCTGGGCGAAGTAGGTGACATTTGTTTGTGTGTATGTGTGTGTGTGTGACTTTAAGTGTGCACGGTGATAAATAAGTTGTGACGTAAAGTTGTGTCAAATAATAAACACACTCAACGTAGCGAGTTGACAATTGATTTGTGTTGCTGTGGCTGCCTTCGAGTGCAACAGTCAGTGTTGCATTGAGGGAAAAAAGATGTGAATTTACAATTAGTAGAGGGATGAAAGTTGGCGCAAAGGAAGCGGAAATGATGTGTGAATTGTGCGAAAATTATGTCACATTGTAAGTGTGGCAATTTATACGAATTTGTTGCAGGAATTAAGCTGTGAAATTTTGTGTGCGTTTTTCAGAGCAAAACTTGGTGTGTCACTTCCCTCTTTGCTCTTCAGTGCAGCTAATTTCGAGTTGGGTTTTTTTCGGGGGGTGGCACTGATGGCAATTTTGAACTGTCATTCTTCATTTGGTGACCACTCCCACATGCACGCACCCACCCTGCCTTCGCCATACAACAAAACAACAACACAGCACACCCTCTGTGCACTGCAACGAAGGCAACACGTGAGCAGCATCAAAGGCAAAACTACGCTCGTTTATTTTTTTTTGTGTGCCACACTTCTTGCTTTTAATATAAACAAAGAGAAAATATCATAAAGCGCTGCATTTTTCCTCTATTGCCTCGTTTTTCGTGTTTGGCTTTGGCGCCTGCAATCCCTCAAGACTTGCGCCAGCAACTTACAGTCGCTTCTGTTTCATCTGCGTATTTGCGCAGTAATTACAACAAAGTTGCAAAAAGTCGTCCATACATGAGGGTTGCATTGCTTGAAACATTGTCAGTTCATGTGTGACGTGCCAGAAATTAGCCGCGACCCATGTTGCGTGTCCTGGCCGTCACACAAATTAAAAAATTTTCAACTGATAACATCAAACACTAAATTATTTCGTCAACTTTTTCAAAGTTATTCAATTGCTTACGGCGTATTTATAAACTTGATCGAACATAATTTTCCATCCCTTGACAGTGGCCCAAGAAATTGTGGCCCTACGCATTAATTTGCTCTTAATTACGCTGCTAAAATTTTACGCTATTAATAGTCAACTTTAAAATAGCCAGTTCCCGCTTGAATTTGCTGTTGCCCCTTGTTGCTAATTCCAGCTTCAAATTTTCTTTATTCATAACACTGCACAACACAAAAAAAATAACAAGGTTCTGACAACGGATTCAGGTAGAGGGGACCAAAAAAGAATATACGTGTGTCGGGTCAAAGTTTTCCCCCTTTTGCACATTCTTATGGTGAATCGGCATACGAAAACCATGTAACCTTACATTTTAGATATATGATGGGTTCAGCAGTTTGATGTAAAATCAGTGGCGGCTTAAGGTGCTCGGGGGCCCGGGGCGGCGACGGCTGAGGGGCCCCCACAAACGGTGCAAGTTTGCGTACAAAACTAATAACTGGAATTTCCGGTTATGCTTTTTAATTTTTTTTTTTGAAAATTTGTATTCCATTGAACAGTAAATGGACAAATCATTTTGAAACGTATATGTGCTTGAAATTTTATAGAAAGCAATAGAATCCCAGAGAAAAAATGAAAAATGGATAAAAGGATAATCTTACTAAATCTTTCCAAATTTGATAAAAACTTTTGTGAAATTAGGAAAACTTTTGGGAGAGCAAACTCGTCATTTCAAAAAGCCATCTTAAAACAAAAAAAAAAAACCAGAAAATCTTGCTTCGTTACTACGATCTGGCCATTATTTTAAGCAACCCGAGCAGGAGGATTAGATTGTTTTGCGATCAGTGCATCATTACACTACTCGACAAAAAATGGGCCAATCGCGTGCATTGATAAAGTGTTTTCTAGACTAACTTTTGCCGCTGAACACGAAACTGAAAATAAAAAAATTTATTACGAAGCGCTTTCAAAAAATCGTTGAAAAACGAGTTTTTTCCTGTTGTTTCCGCTATGAGCACAAATCTCCTGAAAGAATTATCTGATTAACACGAGCTGTCCGTCGTTCAAGAAGAAGATAATACCTTAGCCTGTTTAGTGAATATAGATTGTTCAAATCAGATGAGATTTGGGGAAGTTACTGACAAGTAACGTCCCCAAAGGAAAGTTGTAACAAAGTGAATTTTTCGACCAAAAAATCATAAATTCTCGAATAATTTTTTTATGGATAAAAAAAATGATCTCCCCTAGTTTTAAATGTAAGATGAAAGATATATTATTATTATATATTTTTTGAGCAAATACATTACTTGAGCAAATATTAAGCCTAACATCAATAGAATTGAAAGAAAAATGACAAAGTTATGATGCAGTGAGTAAAAACACCAACTTTACATTTATTACACTGTGCGAAACCCATTTTTTGCCGAGACCCATCCAAATTTGGATATAGACGTAAAACTAGAGATCATTTATAGTAATCTGGCATAGTCAGTTTTTCATTTTCTGGCCCAAAGTCCTTTTTAAAAAACTTTAAAATTTTAAGGACATACACATTTCAAATATTTTTATAAATATATGCGGTTGTGCAATGATGGAAATATTGGTATCAAATGAAAGACATCCTTTTAACTAAATTTTCGATTTTGAAGTTTCAGGACCAAATTATGTCAGGTAGGGAAAACATACATGATTTGGATTTCAGTCTGTAGATTCATACATCTAAATTTTATTCTATTTCAAAGTTTCAGTCTAGAAAAGACTTTTAGTTTTAGGTGCATTTTTCGTGTCGAGTAGTTCAGAAATGTACAGAAATATTTTATAAAACCCAGTAGCAGTAGCTTACTTACAAGGAGCATAGAATTGCTTTCGTAAAAGAGTCTTTTAAAGAAGAAACCCGGATTTCCGGGACGATGTGTTGTTATCCAACCCATAATTATAAAAATAATAATAACTGTAAATTTGTTTGACGTCTACAAAGTTTAATGAGGTTAAGGGAGTGTTCCAGTCTAGAATGCCGATTTTAGGCTGTTTTTCAAAAAATTATTTTGGAGCTACAAGGCAACATGCAATATTCTGGTTTTTCGCTTGTTGTTCCTTATTATTTGGAGAGCAGAAACTCATATTTGTGTCAAAAAATTTTATTTTCTAAGTACAAATTTTCAATGGTCAATGTGACCTTGTCACGCTGATTTTCACTGCTGGCCGATAAGAAATTTCGGGAACCAGTAATGTGAAACAGAAATGGGTATGCAATTATTAATCTGCAATAAATTCCGCGGATGCTAAACCACAGTTTTAGTCAAAATGTTGATTAGAAACAAAATGGCGGCCATATGAAAAAAAATTGTCCAGTTTTGCCACCTTTTTTTACCTTTAGAGTGCTTGAAAATATATTTAACAATAATTTTTTGATGAAAACTTTGGTTTAGCATCCAATGAAAACTATCTAGAACATTTTCCCAAAATTTCAAGTCGATACCTCTCATAGTTGCTGAGAAAAGTTATCGGCCAGTACAAAAAATGTGGTTTCGAGAAAAACGCGTTTAAAGTATCATGCGCAATGTATCAGCGGAGCAAAAAGAGCTGAGATTACTTCAATTAACATGCAAAAAAGTGGGTACTGAGTTTGCGGATTGAAAAACGACTTTGGGGGGTGAAAGTATATAGTACATATAAGGTACAATAAAACGCAAAAAAAAAATCGATTTTTTCAAACTTCTACCCGGGAACACTCCCTTAAGTTAATTCGCACTAGTTTACAAGCAAACTTTAAGATTGCGATATTTAATTTTTAACTAAGAATTTTGTATTTACATACTTTGCACAACATTTTAAGTTAAAAATTAAATATTGCAATCTTCGAGGGACATTTTTTTGAAAATTTGCAAACAATTGTTATTTAGAAAGGATGTTTTCTTGCTTTTATTGAACTGAATTTGTTATTGCAATTTCAAAGTCAATTGTCGATACTGCGTCTCTTTCGATTGATAAAAGTGACAAACAACCTTTCAACAACCATTGTGGAGCGCAAATAGTTTTTTACAAGTTTCAGTTTTGAAAAACTTTAAATTTTTTATATACAAGCTTCTCTCGGGGGCCCCCCGCAGCCCGAGGCCCGGGGCGGTCCGCCCCTCCGCCCCCCCCGTTAAGCCGCTACTGTGTAAAATAGTACGAAGAATATTTTTGTGGAGCATTTTAACCCTGTAGCTACTATTCGTATGGGTCAATTTGACCCTTTTTTTCTAAAATGCCAAAAATGTCCTGTAAAACAGTACTTTTTAAGGAAAAAATGTACCACGAAAATATTTGCCATAAAATTTTACTATAGGTCTCTGAATACATTAAAGCTCAGAAATAAATTTCAACGCCAGAATTAAGCCAAAACTTAAAATGTGTTTAAGTGTTTATTTCGTACTTAATCAAAATTGGTACTAAAATCTCCTACAAAACTTGATTTTTGAGGGTAATTGTGTATGAGAAAAATGTTGAACGCAAAATTTCACTATAAGTCACCGTACAAAAGTGAGCTCTACCGCTATACCAGAATCTAAATTTGATTTTGTTGTGCAGTGTAATCGAGCTAGCCACAGACAACATAAGGGTGAGTGTGTTCATTCGCCGACGTTGCCAGTAGGTATTTTTGTTGGCATTGTTGTTGTTGGTGTTCTTGTTGTTGTTATTGCTGATTATTGAAGTTCACTTTGTTGCGTTGCTGTTGTTGTGTCGGAGCGCTACACTTCATTCGTCAACTTGATATTCAATTGGAACAAGCGAGCCACCCCTAAAACATTCATCACGTTTTAACAGCAACAACAACATTAACAACAAAAAACAACGCACATTTGTTCAAGTGCAATACTTGTGGAAAAATGCAAAGTTGGAGTACGAACGATGGCTGCGACGCAACAAGCTACCACGGTCACCAGTCACAGCGCCTATAAGTAGTCTATAAGTATTTTATATTTATGTACTGTGCGTATGTGCGTGTGTGTGTTGAAGGATAAATGATGCTTGGGTCAAGTTATTTGCGTCGTGCACAGTGGTTTATGTTGTGTTTTTGTTGGAAATCAACAACAACACAACCACCACAGACAGCAACAACGCTACTCGTTCCTCACAAGTACGCAACACAACACCAGTGCGCCACATCAACGGTCCATGTTGCAAGCTCAGCGAAATACCCCAAAAAGGCCAAACAAAAGAGCGAAATAAATACGTGATAACGAAAATCCCTACCAAAACAAGACAAAAAGAAATGTTGAAAGCGAAGCAAGAGCCAACAAAAAGCTAACTGCTTCCAAGGCAGAAAACTTTGGAACACATAAACGTACATATATACAACATATATATGCGTATATAGCAATGTGTGTTATTGTATGTGTGTGTGCTTGCTTCCTTGCGGGAATTTCAGGTGACTTCCTGATTTCACTAATTGCAAATATTCACCACACTTTCCTATCGATGGCGCTCGCTCTCAGTCGGAAATGTGTATGAGAGTTGTAAGTTTAAATTACTGTATGTGTGTGTGTGTGTGGGTGTGGTGAAGAGAAAAGTATGCTTCATTGTTGATTTGCTTGATTAGAGTCGAATACTATTGTGAGAAATCTCAATCTGTCTGCTTGTTAACTCTCCCAGGTGTATTTTTGACTAAATCCTTCAAGGATATTTGTGTTTTCTGCCTGGAAGCTGAGATAAGAAACATAAAATCGGCTATGGGTATTAAGAAAAAGCTTAAATCAAATTATGTTAACCCTTTTATGGCATCTTTTCAAATGAAAAAACAAACTTTTACTCATGGGACAAGAAAAGTTCTAAGCACCCACAAATTTGCATATTGCCATATGGAAACAAATTAGCAACAGGTTTTAAATATTATGAAACAAATTCAATAATAATAATAATGAAGAAGAATAATATGATGAAGAAGAAGAAACAATTAAAATTAGCTTTGATTTGTTGTGTGGACCATAACCACAAAAGTTCTGAAATTAGTTGAGATATTTTAAATAGTTCAGCTCTTTTTATCACATAAACAATACAAAGGTCCAGGCCACAGAAGTAACTGAAAGTAGACCAATTAACAAAAAAAAACATTTTACAAAAGGTGTAATGAGTAAAAAGTCATTACGAGTCATTGGCAGTTGCAAATATCCTTCAACAATTACTATCACAGTTGTGGAAAGGAAGACCAGAGAGCGTCAGTGACCCACTTTCTGTGTACCTGAACCGATTAGGCAAGGATAATACTACGTATTCTTCCTTAGAAGAATTTCAACCAATGGGATCAGAAGGCTTCTACACTTCCTGGATCTCAGAAAGATAATTTAAAATACCAGCCAATATAAACACAAATCAGGATGAGGCATTTAACGTCACTTTATGTGCTAATTACTATCTACCTGTGTCAGCAACCACTAAGCCAAGCAACCAACCAATCTTTAGAGACATATAGGGTGCTCCCATAAAAGTGCGCAGTTTAAATTTAGTGGAATTTTTTCTGCTATTATTCCGATTATTAAAAGTAGAGGAACAATTTGTTATCATTCTGAAAAAATTGATTTATTGCAACAGCGATTATCAGACCGAATCATTTCCTAAAACCTTTGTTGCCATATACCTGAAATGACTTTGTCCTAAATCTTAAAAAAATATAGAAATTTCTTCCCATAAGTTAAAAAAAAAAATCCCCAAAAATTTTTTTTATACTTTGCGTCATTTTAAAGGAATTAAATTTCTCATAAAAAAATATATATAGGTACAAATAATTTTTTTAATACAGCCTTTTTTTATTCATCTTCAGCTTAACAACAAAAACTGAACAAAAACAAAACATATTACAAATGAATTAAACAAAAAGTGTCATTTTTGGTGGGATTTCATTGTAACAGCAATAAGTGAGAACGAGATAGAACGAGCATACATTTTGTAAGCTTAAAAATTTTTAACACAATAGGGTGCTTTGATTATTAAAGTAGTTGCCAAAATATGTTTTGTTGCCAGTGTTCCCAATACATCCCAATACTTCGTTACACAAAAATCTCCCAAAAATCTACTAAGGATCCGAAAAATTCTCTAACATAAAATATAAAGCTCCTAAACTTTCTCCTAAAAAATTCTTCCTCCTAAAAATTCTCCTAAAAGGCCAACAATCTCCTAAATCTAGGAGGAAATCTCCTGATCTGGCAACACTGCTTGCAATTCCTGTGTCAACTGACCGTCAAGAACGTGGACTTCTTTTTTGGGGTTTCAAATAAATAAATAAATAAAAAAATAAATAAATAAATTCAAAAAATAAAGAAATAAATAGATAAATAAATAAATAAAAAATAAATAAAGAAATAAATAAATAAAAAATAAATGAATAAATAAATAAAAAAATACATAAATAAGTTAATTAATTAATAAATGAAAAATAAATAAATAATAAATAATAATAAATGAATAAATAAATAAATAAATAAAAAACTAAGTAAATAAATAAATAAATTAATTAATTAATAAATAAATAAATAAATAGAAAAATAAATAAAGAAATAAAGAAATATAGAAATAAATAAATAAATAAATAAATAAATAAATGAATAAATAAATAAATAAATAAAAAAAATAAATAAATAATTAAATAAAAAAATAAATGAATAAATAAATAAAAACATAAGAACATAAATAAATAAATGAATAAATAAATAAAAAAATTAATTAATTAATAAAAAATAAATAAAGAAATAAAGAAGTAAATAAATAAATAAATAAATAAATAAATAAATAAATAAAAAAATAAATAAATAAATAAATAAATAAATAAATAAATAAATTAATAAATGAATAAATAAATAAAAAATAAATAAATAAAAAAATAAATAAATGAATAAAGAAATAAATCAAAAAATAAATAAATAAATAAATTAAAAAACAAATTAAGAAATAAATAAATAAAATAAACTAATAGCTAAATTAATGGATGAATGAATGAATGAATGTGAATGAATGAATGAATGAATGAATGAGTAAAAGAATATCAAAGCAATTTCTAGCCATTTGCAAAATTTACAGTATCTGCTGATAAGGCAATGACTTTTGCGTCACCCTGTACTTTTCAATTTAATAAAATTAACACCACTCGCTCAAAAAATACGAGTTTAATTTTTGAATTAAATTGTAAAATTTTTTTGGGTGTCCATGTACATTAAACAATACTTCCTCTCGTTGAAAAATGCATCCACTCGATCGTCGTTTTGGGGCAAATTGTGACCTGCGCTGTTATCGAATATCATTCGCATCTGTTTGCTACAGTTCGGATGCAACTCTGTCTACAAAATTGTTTTGTCGAACTGTATAACACAAATGCACAAAATCCCCCATCGAGTAATGAATGCAATTCAATGAAAATGCGCGTAGAATAGAAGTGAAACACAACAGCCACAACTGCAACTATACAACCAGAAAAAAACAACAACGACAATAACGCAAACAGCCAAGTGCACTTAGGCCCAAAAAAAAGTACGCGTAAACACAAAAACGTAAATAGAATAATGTCCCACTTTCCACCGTAAGAAACATGTAAACAACCAACAGCCAAGCACCGAACCAGACAACTACAACAACGAACTGAATTTCCCCTCAAGGAATGAGCGATTTTCTCCAGCAATGTTGGCGCAAAAGAGATGGAGCGGCTTTCGATTGCAGCTGTTTCAGTTGCACATTTTCCGCAAAAGAAAATTCCACACACACACACACACACACTCACGCACCCTCGCCGAGCGAATGCATTCCACAAGAGGGTCGAACTGCGTCGAATCGCAGCATTTGGCCGCACAGCATCCTGGCAGGACCAGCAGCGCTGGACTCCAGCGAGCACATACCATACACAATACATTCTTGCAATGCCATCCCGAGCAGCGCGAAAACTCGACGTTTCGCTCGCGTTCAGTTGTAGTTGGATAGGATATCGTCGCAGACGATTGTGATTGCGTTTGGCGGATTGCGGATTGTAAAGTATGAATTGAGTGGAAGCAGACAAAAAAATATAAAATTGTGTATGAAAAAGGAAAATTAGCCACAGTTGCTGGGCTTCAAATGAATTGTGTATCTTTTGAATAAGAAAACAGAAATTGAAATGGAGAATTTTTGAGGGCGTTGAAACAACAAAAAACCCAAACTATCTGCAATTCAATTCAAGAGCTGAACAATTTTTCTTCAGAAAAGTGCGTTGAGATTAAACTAAAAATGTGCATACAATGCTCGATTGCAGTTGAAAAAATATTGAAAAGTTACAGAAAATAATTTCCAACAAAATTCAGAGAATATATCGAATGGTGGTTTAAAGTGAACAAAGTGTAGAGACTGCAGCGGCTAATGAGCGTTTTTTTTTTGTTGACTCGTGAAAAAAATTGCATTTATTTGCTTTCAAAAAAAAAAAACGTTGCTACTTACATACAAACACACTTTTCATTAGCAGCGCGTTGTGCGTCCATACAAAATATCTACCAGGAATACTACAGCAGCGCAACTTAAATATTAATCCGCCCATTTTTTTTAAACTCTCTCAATTCACTCGAACGGCTGTGGACTCTCGCTGCGGCAAATGCTCTGCAACATCTTCGGCGCGCTTCAACGGGCTTTTTATCTTTTCATTGTGCGCTGCTTTGGGCACTTAAGTAGCTCCGATGCCCACTTTTTTCCATTCCCTGCAACTTTAGGCACCGACAAATCGTCGGAGCGCATACACACACACACACGCACACACATTTGCTCACTCACTCACACTTGAATGCGTCCACCCCCACCGGGAGGCGATGCTGTCTGTGCGTATTGCATGCCTCGATTTGTTGTTGCTGCTGCTGCTGCGCGCTGCTTTAGGGTTGCCAGCGTGTCACAAGCGATGTCGAAATCACAACTCGATGTGTGCGAAATTTTCTCACTTTATTTGCTTTGGCTGCTGGGGAGGTCACTAGGTCGGCCCGGGATATTTTCTACTATTTGTTGTTGTTGTTGTTTGTATAATATTTTTTTGTTAGAGTCAATGATGAAGTTGTTGCTGTTGTTGTTCTCAGTCAGCAGTCATAGTTTGTGATTGTTGCCGTTGTTGTTATTGCTTTTGAGCTGCTAATGTGAATGTTAGTGGCCGCTGTGTGTTTAGGGCAGATGGGCCATGAAAATTGGGGTATGGGGTGTTTAGGGATGTTGTTAGCTTTACAATTTTTAAGCATTATTGTTTGGACAGCAGTTAGCACAGTTTTTTTTCAAGTGTGGCTGCCTTCATTTTAATTGAAAAAAGTGCAGAGTTTTTATGGCTTCATTTGCCAGCAGCTGGTTTCAATGCTTTCAATGCTGCGGCAACTTTGACTTAATTGGTGCCTTTATATTCTTTCTTTCACCTCTCATCCCCACAAAAGTCGCACACTTTTGTCTTTGACACGTTTGCATTACTTTTGTGTAGACACGCCAATGTGTAGACAACTAATTTGTATTTAAAATGCCAACCACAAACATGTTGACACGCCCTGATTTTTGTGTGTGTATTTAAAGTCAGTTGGCCAAAAGCGCTGCCGCCAAAGTACCAAATTTTTTATATGTAGGCACTTGAAATTTTCATTGTCATCGAGCAGAGTAACAATTTTCTTCAAATTAACCCCTTAAAAGAGTTCGCAGCGATTAAGTTATTTGACAACTTAATCGAATTTGTAATGCAAATGCAATTGCGGGCATCATTTGAATTTAAATTACATTAGAATTCCATTAGAATGGCAACAAGCAGAGCACAGAGAACGCCTCGCAATAGCAAACAATATGCAAATGCCGTGCAGTCTGGCACAGTTTTGAGACAATACGCGCATGCAGCCAAAGCCACACAAAAGATTCCCCATGGTACACACACACACACACACACATATGAAAAGTAAACGCAAATCGCAGCAAAAAGATTCATTGAATTCCCGAGCCATGTCAGCCAAAGCCAAAGCGTTGCGAGCGCGCATTTAACGCTTTGCAAGCGCCGAAGAGTGGCAAACAATACAGAAAAGCGCGCTTGTAGGGGCAGCCGAGAGCTTTGTGGCTCGCTCGTCCTTGAGCGCTTTTCGGGAGAGTGGCTCCACATTTCCCCACGTCAGCCAATCCACACAGCCGATCAAGCTCGCTCGATGCCGCTTCCGGCTCGTTTTGTGTACAAAACATTTCGACTCATAACGCCAACAACGCATCGCACAGATTTCAGCCACAGCCACACAACGAAATTTCCAACTTACACTCTCGAACAAAATAAAAGAAATTCAATTCAATTAAACAACGTAAAAGTGAAAGTGAAATTTTTGCTCAACTATTGCAATTATTTTTTTTTGTAATTTTAGCTCAAATCCAATTAAAATGTTAATCCCGCGTCAAATTACGTAAATGATGTGCTCAGTTTTTTAACTAAATTCTGCATTAGTGAAATTGTGAAGGCAGCAAAATACTTAATTGTCGTTAAAATATTTGTAAATCCGCAGCACGCAAGTTGAGTGTTTGTGTTGAAAGAGTGAAAATTTAATAAATTCATACGCAATGGGCGGCGGTGAAGTTAAGGTGGCCACAGTCGATGTGGAGAATGGCGACAACATGGCCACTTTGCCGGTATCGCGCTCGCACACCACCGGCAGCAATGACAGCGCCGAGAAGAACAATGCCGCCAACAAGGAAATGGAACTGAAGAATGTCATGCCGCAGCCGCTGCAAAGGTTAATAGTTCTTAAAAGAATCTTATTCGATTTGCGATTTGAGAAAATCGCAAAAAATTGAGTTAAGTTGGCCCAAGTTGATGCAAGTGTTGAAATGGGTAAAATCTCAAGAAGGAGATAATTTTTTTTAAATATTTTAATACAAAAATTTATGAAATATTTGAATGAATGAAAATAAGATTTAGTGGGAAATTCAAGTATGAGTGACATCCAAAAATTTTTCACAAAAAACCACTATAAGAATGAAATTATTGTTAATTTTTTTTTTAGTTTCTCTCTGAACCAAAAAGACTGAGATTCGCCACTATGAAAAAATTATAAAAAAAAATATAAAAAATATAAAAAAATTCCTTTGAGAACAGAAAAGTCTTTAGAAGACTAATCGTAATAGGTTATCTAAGATGCGTTGCTATTGTAGAATTTTTGCTAATTATTTTTTTTTAATTAAAAAACTCTTCAAAGAGCAGAGAAGGGGGATTATTCTTTATAGGGATTTTTTAAAAATTCCCTTTAGACCAGTACAGTCTTTAGTAGACTATTGCTTATAGTCTGACAAGTATTGCTCTATAAAAATCTATTGATTTCTAATTTTTTTCGAATCAAAAATCCCTTTAAAAACATAAAAGTCTTAAGCGGACTATTCCTCAAAATATGAAATGTTACTCTCGTAGTATTGGATAATTTTTTAAATTAAAAATCTCTTTTAAGAGCAGAAAAGGAAGGGCTTTTCTTAGTAGTCTGAGATGCTTTACTCTTACAAAATTTCTGTTCGACTAGAAAAGTCGAGAGTTAGTGAATTATTGTTAATAGTCTGAGATGTGTTACTCTCTAAGAATCAAATGACTGCTAAATTTCTTCTGAATTAAAAATTTCTTTAAGAACAGAAATGTTTTTAGCGGACCGTTTTTAATAGTCTGAGATGAATTACTTTCTAGGGTTAGATTAAAAAAATGCCTTTGAAAACAGAAAAGCCTTTGGCGGACTATTCCTCATAATGCGAAATTGGTTACTCTCGTAGCGTTGGTTATTTTTTTAATTAAAAAACTCCTTTAAAAGCAGACAAGAAATGACAATTCTTAATAGTCTGAGTCTATTCTTAATAGTCTTAAAACATTCCAGAAAAGTCTTTAGTGAATCATTGTTAATAGTCTGAGAAGTGTTACTTTCTAAGAATCAAATGATTTTTCATTTTTGTTAATATAGAATTAAAACATTCCTTTAAGAACAGAAAAGTCTTTAGAGGAATATTCGTCATAATGTGAACTGCGTTAATCTCGTAGAGTTAGCTAATTTTTTTGTGAATTAAAAACTTCTTTAAGAGCAGAGAAGACGGACTATTTGTATAGTCCGTCATGCATTACTCTTAAAAAAATTCTTTTAAACCAGAAAAGTCTTTAGTCAACTATTGTTAATAGTCTGAGAAGTGTTACTCTCTAAGAATCAAATGATTTGTAAATTTTGTTAGAATCAAAAATTTCTTTGAAAACAGATAAGTTTTTAGTGGACAATTCCTTATAATGTGAAATGCGTTACTTTTGTAGCGTATTGCCCAATTTTTTTAGAATTAAAAACTCCTTTAAAAACAGAGAAGGAAGGACAATTTTTATAGTCTGAGATGTATTAATCTTAAACAATTCTTTTGGGAGCAGAACAGTTTTTAGTGAACTGATGTTAATAGTCTGAGATGTGTTACTCTCTAAGAATCAAATGACTCATAAATTTCTTTAGAACTAAAAATCTTTTTAAGAACAGAAATGTCTTCTTCTGTTCTTAATAGCCTGGGATGTGTTACTCTCTAAGAATCAAATGAATTTTAAATTTCTTCAGAAATAAAAATTCCTTTAAGAACAGAAATGTTTTTAGCGGACCTTTTTTGATAGTCTGAGATGAATCGATTTGTTGTAATATGAAGTCGACTTCATATGAAATTAAAGGAACAGTTTTAGTTGATACCGAAACGAAAAATGTCCATTGTCCATTTTTGAATGGACAAAGACTAACCTTGCTTGACCTTGAAGGCGTTGAAAGGTTATGATTGAAAAGTGGCAGTTTGGAATCACAATTCACAGACACAATTGTGAATTTATTGACTGAATTAGGAGGCTGATAATTGGTAATTTGTTATGAAGCGGGGTTTGAGGGTTCAAACCTTCTCAAATATTTATTTGTTGTAAAAAAATTTGAGTGGCAAACATGGTTTCAAATGGTATTTGGGCTCAAAAGTTGTGTACGTACATAACTTTTGAGTAATTTTGAGCGCTCCTTCACCATAAAAATAAAATCTTTTGTATGTGGATGACAGTGGCGTACACAGTAATTCATTTTGGGGGAGTTTTTTAGTAAAATTTTTAGCTCAATACCATTTGAAATCATATTTTGTATCAGCAATTTTTGTATTTAGGGGGTTTGAATCCCCAAATCCGACTCCCCTGTGTATGCCACTGACACCAGATGTTGCATGAAATATAAATACACACAAATTTTATGCAGAATTTCATTATTCTGATCGCCTAATGCCACTTGTACACGATTACGTGCCATCAAAACTTATTGCAGCTGTGGCGCACAACGCAGTTCATATTCCTGCATATGCACCTTTAAATATCTAATTCAAAAAATATAAAATATAAATCTAAAAAAATTTCAATGAGTGCACTCACACCCACACACCACACAGCCAGACTGAGTGGCAGCCGTACAATTCTGCCAGGATTACAGTAAAAGCGAGACAACAACGCTGACTGGTTGTGTGTGTGTGAGTGTTGAGGCTGCGTTGTTGCATTGCCATAAGGCTGGAGGCATTAAAAATCAACAACAACAACAACAACTACAATAAAAGCGGCACGAACAAGGGGAGAATGCAATAAAATTGATGAATTGTGTAGCGCGCACGTTTGTCGCAACGTTGCTCGACGTACATGTCAGCACGTCACTTGAGCGCACTGCCGTCAGTTGGATACCAGGCAGCCGCATTAATTCATTCATTCATTCATGCTGTCATGTTGCCAATGGCTGAAAGCAAATCAGAGTGTTGTGTTAAATACGTGAGGACGAATAAATATGCAAGGAACTTTAGGGTTTTTGCTTTTGTTTTTGTACAAACTGGAATGGACTGGCTGGAGCGAGTGAAGTGTGGGGGACAAAAACTGGCAGAAATGTGGCCAACTACTAATGAAGAGCGCTACGTGGCCTGGCAACGTTAGTGGGTCGGGCGTGTTGTGGCGACTCATTAAAATACGGGAATGTTGCAGGATACAGGACATGGAATACACACACACGAACACTCACAACCTGTGCATTCGTTCATTGACTGTTCCTGTGCATTTGTGGAGGGGGTTGCGATTTTATTCCTGTAAAATCTGATTTGTATTTGCGCTGCAGTCAGTCATGTCGAACGGATCCGTACCGAACCGCGCAGTGCTGGAGCTGAGCTGAGCTGAAATGTTTGCATAATGGCAGCAGAATTGGGTCGCTCCTCTTATGCATATTTTAACCTGACTGCTTCAAAGGGGGCGGGGGGGGGGGCAGACGATGTTGATTACAAAGCTGGTTAGTGCTGCTGGGTTGGTGGTGTAAATATTTGTTGCTTTTAGCATTTCAATTCTGAGTCAAGTTGTTTTCCATTTTGCTGCAATCCACTTAGATGTGTGCGTGTGTGCGTTGGCTCACATGTGTGTGAGAGTGTGTGTGTGTGTGTGCGGAATGCATTTGAGCGCAGCGCGGGGCTGTGAGTTGAGGTGTTGTTTGACTTGCTAACCGTTTTGCACTCTTAAAGCGTTCGCTTTGTGGCAAAAACCGATGGAAACAAAAAAGGGAAATGAAAAAAATCATAAAAAAATACAACATTGCAATGAAAATTTACATTGCAGCCACAACCACAACAAAAATGCGTTGCGCTAAAATTTTCATTATTTGCATTGCTTTCCTTTTGTGTTGCGCAATGTTTTCAATGAGTTGCCTCAACTCATCAGAAGCTGTAAACAAAAGTGTGATTAGCATATTTTGCATTATTTTTTTTTGTCCAAGATTTTGTTAATTAAAAAATATGAAAATTAAAAAAAATTATTTTAAAAATTTACACAGCAATGTAATTGCTTATAATACAGCGCACACATATCTACTTATGTAAAAAAATTATTTAGTAAAACTACAAACAATATCCCATTAAAAAAAACAAATAAAAATATTTTAAAAAAATCCCAATGCCCAGTTTAAGTGCCAAATTGTTTTATTTGTAGTTGCCGCCATACCAACATTCCATATAAAAAAAAAACAAAAAACAAAACACGTAACATACACTTCAACCTCACTTCGTGTTTACGCGTTACTTCAACTTTTCCTTTGATGTCCTTATAAATGCGCCATGAAATCAGTATCCTTCATAGCCTCAACTGCCTCCACTGTCTCACTGAACACAATAACACACACACATATTTACACTCGTATATATACAATTTGCCTACTGTAGCTCTCGCTTGTGTGTGTGTGTTAGTTGCCAGTTTTCTACGCTCAAGTCCTGTCTTCTCCTATTCACCTGTATTCCCCTATCGATCGCTACACCTTCGTTCGTCCTACGTTGCTCTGTTGGCTATATTTCCCTTTGTTATGGCCCAAATGTTTTTGTAATATTCTGCCAAATTTTCTAAATTAACACTTTGTTTTAGGGTTTGTTATTCTATAAAACCAAATCCAAATAAGCGCAGTTTTCTACCAGCACGAATTACGGTACATGGAACTTATCGAACGAATCCAATTACGGGACCAATTGAGTTATGGTAACTAAACATATTTAAATCTAATTATATGTAAGGAACACAAGGAACAAAGAACATAATGCAACTTTTTGTGCATTTAGTAAAAAAAATAAATTAAAAGTTTATTGAGTTAAAAAAAAGGGGTTTCGACTTTTAGCTAAAACTTTCAGTATATATATTTAAAATTTTTTTCTTGACAGACTGACAGTAACAACAACAGTTTTTTCGACTTTCAGCTCAAACTCTGTCAGATCCTTTTTTTTTATGTTGATCTAGTTTTTGGGTAGCTTTTGTAAACAACTTAAAAGTCCGTTATCACATGAAGTCATTCCACTCACATTTTTTCGAAAATCAAAATTTAAAAGAGATAAACCAAGGGTTAAAAGTTTGTATGAAGAAACATGACTTTTACGCCTTTTGACTTCAATCTTGGTGCAAGTACTTCAAATGTGTAATAATTGAATACGTGTTTTTTATTTTTTTGAAAATCAAAATCTGATGGGGCCAACGATGGGTTAAAAGGTTTTATGAAAAAACTGTGAAAAAACATGAATTATGAATGAGCACATTGACTTCAAACTAGGTGAAAGTACTCTTAGTAAGAAATAATCCGACACGTGTATTTAATTTTTTCGAAAATCGAAACCTGACGGTGTCAACTATGGGTTAAACTTTTATATGGGGACACAAAAATGTATGGGCCTTTTGACTTTAAACTTAGTGCAGGCAATTAACATGTGAAATAATTCTAAACCTTTTTTTTTATTTTTTCAAAAATCAAAATCTGATGGAGCCAACGAAGGTTTTATGAAGAAACTGTCAAAAAAAACATGGTGAAAGTACCCTTTGTGAGAAATAATACGATATGTGTTTTTTAATTTCGAAACCTGACTGGGTCAACCATGGGTTAAAAGTTTATATGGAGAAACAAGATTTTATGGACCTTTTGATTTGAAACTTCGTGAAAGCAATTTATTTGTGAAATAATTCGATACGTTTTTTTTAATTTTTTGAAAACGAAAATCTAACTGGGTGAACTATGGGTTAAGATTTTGTAAGAAGAAACAAGATTTTATGGACTAACTGATTCATCATCGCCCAGCCCAAACCGCTAAAATTACAGGTGGGAAATTTAAACTGTAACTTCGATAACTTGGTACGTAAATAAGTCTGGCTGACCACAAATGACCACATTTAGATTCTTATTAGGTCCGTAGCGATATCAGAAGGAGATCCCTATATGAGTTGTAGTATTGATCTGTTACATTACAAATGCTTTTGGCAAACTTCACTAAACTCCACTTCTCCACCAAGATTGAAGAAGTTGTCTTCAGGAGTAGAGGTTCTTAATAAGAAGGTTTTTTATGTTCAGGGTCTAAAGGGCCAAAACTCGAGTTAAGTGTTAAATAGAGAAATGTGCTCAGTAATCCTATTCATTTCAAACTCACATCAAAAATAATTCCACACATAAGTTTTTTGATAGTAAAAATTTTTAATAATAATAAGTTTTTTGATAGTAAAAATTTTTAGGAATTAACAATGGGTTAATGTTTATGTTGAAAAAACTACGAAAAAACATTAATAAATGGGTGGTTTTGAAAAGTGAAATCTGAGGAGGTTAACAAAGAGTTAAGATGGCGGTTTGTATGGCGAAATGTGATTTTGACTTCAGATTTGGAAAAATCACTTTAAAATCACTCAAAAATAATTTCATTTTTTTTAAATCAAAAGCTAGAATTTATGTGGAAAAACTGTAGAAAACATTGAATTAATGGGCCTATTGATATCAATTTCGGTGAAAACTTTTTAAATGAAACTTTTTTAAAACCAAAATCTTAGGAAGAGCTGAGTTTGCATTTTGAAATATGATTTGGACTTCAGATTTGGTAAAATGACTTCAAATAATAAATAAAACGACAAGCGATTTTTAATTTTTTCTTAAATTAAAGTTAGATTAAAGTGGGTTCAACAATGATTAAAAAATTTGTATGGAAAAACTGTAGAAAACATTGAATTAATGGGCCTATTTACACCAATTCCGCTGAAAACCTTTTAAATTAAACTTTGTTTTAAATCAAAATCTAAGGAAGCTAACACAGGGTTGAGTTTGTATCTTGAAATATGATTTATATTCTAGATTTGGTAAAATGATTTGAAATGTTAAAAAAATTACTAAGACGGCATTTTTCATTTTCTTTCTTAAATTAAATAAAATCGGGTTATAGATTCTTCTCTGATGCGGGTTTTTAGTTGAATTTGTCGTAGTTAAAAAATTTGTAAAAAAATTTGAAATAGAAAGTTCAAATTTTTAGTGGGTTGAGTTTGTATATTGAAATATGATTTATATTTTAGATTTGGTAAAATGATTTCAAATGATAAAAAAAAATTACTTAGACTGCATTTTTCATTTTCTTTTTCTTAAATTAAAATTAAATAAAATCGGGTAATAGATTCTTCTCTGATGAGGGTTTTTTAATTGAATTTGTCGTAGTTAAACTATTTGTAAAAAAATTTGAAATTGAAAGTCCAAATTTTTAGTGCTCTTATATTCCTTAAAGTTTTGGAATTATTTTCTTGTAACTAAAGTAAATAAATGAAATCAAATTTTGAAAGCAAAACTTCACTGAAACTTTTAGAGCCCCAAGCAGTATTTTTCTTTGCACAAAACTTCAACATAAACGTGGACGGTTCAAGAAAATTCACTTCTAAAAAGTCCACTTGACTTAATAGTAAACTAAACTAATTCTAAACAGTTTGAATACTTTGCGCTGTCATTCAATTCTAAACTTTTGCAGTCTTCTGCAAGCAATGCTAATCCTTGAATAGTGAACTGAAAGCAGCTTAAGGACGAGTGGTTTATTTTAGTTTGTTGTGTTGAGTTGTTTGAGTTCACTCACAACATTCGGCATGCCGACTGCACAAGGATTAAGAAAAATATGAGCACAGAAAGATGCACAAAACAATAATGCAGACAATCTGCAATAAAGCAAAGTTGTGGCATTACGTACCTGTCAACTTTTGAGTGCCTTCAAAAATTATTGTACGAATCAATATTTGTAGGCGGATGTCTTTAGGCGAATAAGCGAATAACTTTTAACTAGTGGGGGTTTTTAAATACATTTTTAATTTAAATTTAAACAAATTCATTAGCTGCAAATTAGCAGATCATAAATGAAAGCTTCGAAACGAATATAAAAACCAGACCGTCAAATATAAATAAACACTCACTTACACACACACACACACAAAAGTCAGCAATTGGTGTGTACGTGGGTGACATAGAGAATCGTAATTTAGTGACTAGCAGCCACAATTTTGTCGCCATCCTTTACTCACCACACACACACACACATTCGGCCAAATATTTCTTGTGCGTGTAGCCAGAATTGTGAGGAAATCGTATGAAGAAGAAGCAGAATTAGAACCCAAACAGCTGTGGGGCCGCCGCAAATTGGTTTATTCGAATGTAAATAGAAATAATCAGACAGACAGACTCCAGTTGTATGTTGGCGCTGAAGTGTTGCATGCCAATAATTGGCTGGATTTCAATTATCGCAACGTCGACGCAACAAAAGCAAAAACGCGTTGTTCTCGTTTGTGTTCATTTAGTTGAAGTGAGCACGTTCGTGCGTTCGCCAGTGTTTTGTCTAATTTAATGCTAAATATTTTATTCATAAATGTACAAATATAAAAAATAAATTTTTGAGCATGTTTCTTGTTGAGTTGCGGCACGCGATTTTGCAGTGTTTTGCTATAAATTGCAACCGATGGCATCATTTGGCAAATTTTTTGTGAAGAATAAAATAAATAAAAATTTCATGGAGAATATTCTGAATTTTTATATTAATCAAAATGCTTGAAAAAGCTTTGTGTTAATGGATTTTTAATGATTTTGTGTAGAAAAAAAAACGTTAATGATATTTGAATATTTATTGAAGTGTAGTTTGGAGATGATTTCTTTGAGTTTTAAAATCATTAACAAAGTTAAACGCACAGTGGGTTCTTAAAAAGAATAACGTGGAATTGATTCTAGCGGCGCTAGATGGCTGGATTATGAAACTTTTGAGGTCTTGTAGATATAAATTATCTGAGTGTCAATCAGTTGCACACATACTTTACCTTTAGGACTTTAGGAAGGTTTGAACACAACTTTTGAGCTCCATATTATTTGAACTATATTTGTCATAAAAAAGGTCTGTAGCGAACAGATATTAGGTGGGTTTGAACGCCCAAAAACCCCCATATGTGCGCCAGTGGTGTCAGTGACTGAATGCAACATTCAAAAATGCATTAAGAGTCATTCAAACTCTTTTTCGTAATACATATAAGTACAACAATTTTATTAAGAAGTAAATTGTGATAACTTTAAAGGTAAACAGTGATAAGGTTATCAGGTCGATTGACTGAAATTTTAAGGCTTTTTAAGGTAACTTTCAGAATTTTGGTTTGTACTCTATGAACCCTTTGCCATCTCACTTAACCTAAAAGTGATAGCTGCTACGATCAGTGGGTTTAATCATTGATTACGAACGTTATTTTTAAATCTTACGTTAAATTTTTTAATTCGGAAGCCTCTTAAGTATTAGGAATGTGAAGAATTTGTTTTCGGAAAAGTGAATTTCTAACAAATCATTTAGGAAAGAAAATCCTTGTGGTTTGTAGAGATTTGTGGATTCATAAGTAACAAGAAAATATATATAAAAATGATTTACAATCTCTTTTATACCTATTTAAAAAAATGTTTGTTTCGTAATAAAGGGCTAAAAAAACTTTACAAATCTAAAAATGCCTAAGAAAAAAATGTTTCACAATGGGTTCAAAAATAAGTTTTAAATTAGTTCTTTCATCAGTTATTCCTCTCCAAATTTGTAGCTGTTTTGGTAATCGTTGATTAATGGTTCAGAAGTGTTCCAAATTTAATACAACTGCATAACTTCAAAAATACTGTGGAGATATTTAATAAAAATACACTACTTTCCGTCACTACTACCGTCATTCTATGACGGTTTTGCAGTCTGAACGAGATAATCCAATCAAAAAGTTTGTGCAGTTAAGTGATTTTTGCATTACTTTTGCAGTTAAGTCTGACTTTCTTTTCATATCGTTCTCCGTTCTCCATAAGACTCCGTAGAAAGTGCCAAGTGGCATTAGTATTGTGACGAAATGCTGTCACAATCCAGAGAGACGAATAAGCCTGCGTTGAGGTGGTCGAACTAATTTACGTTAACCTTTTTACAAAGATGCTGCTTTATCTCATCCTTATGATACGTTGAGCTATAAGGTTGACAACATTTTGACCGATTATTCCCATAAAGTATAGAATAAAATATTCAGCAAATGGCTCCAACGACTTTGTTCACAAGCCTTTGCTTTTTTTCGTTTTTTGATGACATTTTGACAAAGATGTGGCTCTATCTAACCAATGAAGCGTTGGATCTCAAACTTGAAACGTCCTCCGCTCCGGAAACGTTAGTGGTTTATTCGCATAGTCCAAAAAGTTTGCGAAACCCCAAAGAAAGAAATCGCAATGCGTTAAACCACACAAATTTGGTGGTCAGTTGAGATCAGAATAATTCAATCTGGAATTTGTTGCTTCAATAAATCAATCAAACAATGACAATGCATTCTTACTTTGTGTTGTGCTCCATTTTCGGAAATCGGAACAATAGCTGAGACTGTAGACGATAGCTGTAAAATTTCAGAGCTGCCAGTTGCACAGTAAAATATGCCACAGAACTTTAATTGCGCATTTTTATTGAGACAACCCATTGTTCTAAATTTCTCAAACCAATGCATTCTTGTTTGCATTTTCTTCTATACATAGTCTGAGAATTTATTAGTAATAAACTAAAATCTTCAGTTGATTCAAATACATTTGGCATAGCTTAAAGCAGCTGTTTACAAAATTTCAATGTTTTTTGGAAAACTTATCTGCAGTTTTATTCGACTTTTTTAAGCCAAAACAATTCTTGTTACCTATTCTGTAGTTTTTCAACTACAGAGATCTTAGTTGTTAATTAATTAATTCATTAATTTATGTATTTATTGATTAATTTATTTCTTTATTTATGTATGTATTTAATTAATAATTTATTTATTAATTAATTAATATATTTTTTTATTTATTTATTTTTTACTTATTTATTTATTTATTCATTAATTTATTTATTAATTAATTAATTAATTAATTTATTTAAATATTTATTATTTATTTTTTTATTTATTTATTAATGAATTTATTTATTTATATATTTATTTGTTTATTTATTAAAAAAATTTATTTACTTATTTATTTATTGAGTTCTATATTTATTTTTTATTTATTTATTAATGAATTTATTTATTTATATATTTATTTGTTTATTTATTAAAAAAAATTATTTATAAATTTTTTTATTGATTGATGTATTTATTTACTTATTTCGTTATCGCTTTATTTATTTAATAATTTATTTATTTATTAATTATTATTTTTTTTATTGATTTATTAGTTTTTTATTTATTTATTAATTAATTAATTTATTTATGAAATAATTTATATATTTATATATTTATTTTTTCTTTATTTATTAATGAATTTATTTATTTATATATTTATTTGTTTATTTATTAAAAAAAAATTATTTATAAATTTATTGATTGATTGATTTATTTATTTACTTATTTCTTTATTGATTTATTTATTTATTTATTTATGTATTTATTTAATAATTTATTTATTTATTAATTCATTTCTTTTTTATTGATTTATTTATTTTTATTTATTTATTAATGAATTTATTTATTTATATATTTATTTGTTTATTTATTAAAAAAATATTTATTTACTTATTTATTTATGGATTGATTTATTTACTTACTTAATTCTTTATTGATTTATTTATGAATTTATGTATTTATTTAATAATTTATTTATTAATTAATTAATATATTTTTTTATTTATTTATTTTTTACTTATTTATTTATTTATTCATTAATTTATTTATTAATTAATTAATTAATTAATTTATTTAAATATTTATTATTTATTTTTTTATTTATTTATTAATGAATTTATTTATTTATATATTTATTTGTTTATTTATTAAAAAAATTTATTTACTTATTTATTTATTGATTGATTTATTTTATTTATTTATTTATTAGTTAATTAATTAATTTATATATTTTTTTTATTTATTTAGTTATTTATTGATTTATTTATGTATTTATTTACTTATTTATTTATTAAATTTTTTCTTTATTTATTTATATATTAATTTAGTCTATTGACAAACAAATCGTATCTTCTTTATTCGAAAGAAGTTAGCCTCTGCCACAGTTATTGAGGTTTCTTTGAACAAAATTCCTTAATCTGAGCTCAACACAAGTAAACGTAGCTTTTGAACAGCACTTTAAATGAATTTTGAAATATACCTTTATTTTACTGAATATTTATAAGCATTCTTTATTTATATATTAATTAATTAATTTGTTTATTTATATATTTATTATTTATTTATTTTTATTTATTTATTAATGAATTTATTTATTTATATATTTATTTGTTTATTTATTAAAAAAAATGCTTTACTTATTTATTTATTGATTGATTTATTTTATTTATTTCTTTATTAGTTAATTAATCAATTTATATATTTTTTTATTTATTTGTTTATTTATGTATTTATTTATTGATTTATTTAATTTTGTCTTTATTTATTTATATATTAATTTAGTCTATCGACAAACAAATCGTATCTTCTTTATTCGAAAGAAGTTAGCCTCTGCCACAATTATTGAGGTTTCTTTGAACAAAATTCCCAAAAATTCAAAACCTTAATCTGAGCTCAACACATGCAAAAGTAGCTTTTGAACAGCACTTTAAATGGATTTTAAAATACATATTTATTTTACTGAATATTTATAAGCACTCTTAGCAAGAATTGCACCACATTCGATGGCCACAGAAATTGCAACTACACAACGTAAAGCTTTTGCTGCATGGCAAATCTGTTTGCAAATATTTACCACAATAATTTTCAACTAAAACTCTGCGAAACTTTGGGTCCGTCACTTTTACTAATCTAATGTAGCCTTCATAAATATTTTTATATGTCAACAATTTACTAAATTTTATTAATAAAATCATCTTTTTCCTATTTCCCATTTTTCTTGTCTCCTTTGTCAATTTTGTTTGTGTTCGTGCGTGTGTGTGTGTTTGCTACAGGACCTCATTGTTCATCGTCACCAGTCTGGTGTACGCCATCATTCTGATTGTGGTCTGCATTGCCTACGTGATCAGCGACGTGACAACACACCGTCTGCCGGTGCTCTACTACGAGACATTCTTTACGTATTTGTACGGTGTGAGCATACTCTTCCTGTTGTACGTCTTTTGCTTCCTGCTCCAGGGTAAGTGGCCAACTTTTGCCTTCAATTTTCTTCATTTTGCTTTCTTTGTACATGCTTCAATTTATTTGACTGTGAACTTGCTTCGTTTGTGTGCAGAGAGTTCCTGTTGTAATGGCGGCAGTAAACCGAAACCACCACCGAAGGAGAAAAAGTCAAAGAAAAAATTACCAGATCCCGCCGATTCGAAGGATGCGAAGGGTTCGAAGGATTCTGGCAAAAGTGGCAAGCCGAGTCCCTATCAGGTCAGTTGCATTCAAACTTTTAAATTCGTTAAAATTTCAGTTTATTTTTCAAGTTAATAAAAATCATTTATGTGTTCAATCAATCCTGCCCCGCTCATTGCACCTCTCCAGAACCACACCACAAACAGCTTTGATTTTTTAGTTTTTTGCAAAAATTGCAAAATTGTGGGGAACCACGGGATGCTTAAATGAATGTTAATTGGCCATAATTAAGTATCTACAGTACTTGAGTTGATTTTTAGCAGCCATTTGCAGTGGCATTGTGAAATTGTTGTTATTGTTTTAATTATGATTAATTTGTACCCCGACGATTTTAATGGTCCTTGAACGAGCATTTGCAGCGCCTGACTCGTTGCGGACTTTTATGTTAGTTTAGTTAGTTTACTTTTCAACAGCTTCTAAATATGTAATTTACGATTTTCTTTTCATTTGTAAATAATATTAAAATTGTAATTTTTATTATTGCTCACATTTTTCATATCACCACCAAAACTATCAACTATCAAAAAAAAAAATCGAAATCAATATGAAAAACTTTAACAAAACTTCACCAAAATTCCAACACGATGCCGCAAACTTTGTATCTGCTCGTCTCTCTCTCTACACACACACATATATACACTGTACTCGATATACGTAATCGCCTAAATGTGGTAACCGTAATGCAATGATACAACAAAAACAACAAAACTGCATACTACATTCACAAAAATGCGCTGAAAAACGCGAAATGCTAAAAAAATGCGAAATTACAAAAATAAACGAAATGCTAAAAAATGCGGCATGCTACAAAAATGCGAAATGCTAAAAATGTGTGTGCTACATGTCCAATGCGTACGAGGACACTTCTTCCTGCCACTACTACTACTACATAATACGCTATTGCCACCACACACATGCATACTTACACACACACACACACCACTACACTGCCGTGTGTATGTATGCAATTCCAATGAGCAGGAACGCTATCCGGTTAAGAAACGTGATCTGGTGCGCCAATCTTTGACACTCCAGGTATGCTCCACCAAAAAAATACAAAAAACCACTCAAACTGTCAGCGGCTGTCAAAGTACCACTTCTCTACTCTGCTCTATTCTATCTATCTGCTATCTCTCTCTACTATACAGCATACTTTGTACTACTTACTGCTGCGTGCTTTGTGGCCAATGTCCTCTGGTACGCGAATGCCTATCTCTGCGTTTATGTGTACCTAAAATATATGTATGTAGTATGTGTGTATATAATGATGGTTGTCTGACTGCACTCACTCACATCTTCTCATCTTCCTTCTCTCTATGCTGTGTACTACTAACTCTTCTTCCTTCAAGCTTTTTTGCGTGCTTTCGAACTAACCAACTAACATCTCATACCTCATCTTTTTTATTCTTTTTTGTTATTACAGTCATACTCAATTTTTGGCATTAGTTCGATTTATAGACCGTTAATGAATGTAACTAATAATTATTGTTCTGTATATCCAAAGAAAATAAAACACAAATATAGATAATACAAAATTTTTATAGAGTTCTATTGGCTTTGGTATAGTTTAACGTTTTGTGAATATGAAACAGTAGAACGAGGCATAAACTTGCATGAAACAAACTGTATATTTTTAAGGGCTAGCATTTATTTTGTTTTTATTATTGTTAATGACACTATGTATTGATTCAAATTTTCTGTAATATGGTCAAAGAAAACAAAATTGAAATAAACAAGATAGTTGAAATTAAACAAGATAGTTTAATGAAATTTTGACAGGTGATCAAGGAGATTTTGGGGTTTAACATACTTACTTTTCAATAAAAATCTATAAAAATTTTCAAGGATATAAAGGATTAAAGTTTTCAAAGGACCTTTTTTATATCCTTTTTTTACAAATAGATACAAAATCAATTTTATTTAAATTCTTGAGCCTTTCCTCTTTCATTTGATATACATGTCGTATATACTAATACGAATATTTTTTATATTTTTTTTATTTTTTATTCCCTTCAAAATTTTGAAGTCCTTTTAAAAGGACAAAGGATGTAGAAATGAAAAACTGAGTACGCAGTATTACTATGTTTGGTCTCTAGTTTCATGCCCATATGAATTTTTTCCGGTGTGAAAATTTTTTTTAATTTTTGTTGCACGGTGTAATAGCTTAGGTTAGGTTGGATCATAGAAGGAGAGGGTGGGACATGCACTTCCAGTCGGAGACACTGTACGATCCTTTGTGATTCCCTTCATTTTTAAATCTGGTATCCTTTTCTATCTCTTGGGTAAATAATAATAATAAATAAAAACTAAGATTATGATGAGTTTCCTTTGGATTACGCATTGAAATTTCAAAGTCCTTTTAAAAAAAATCCTCAGAGAGAAAAACTAAAAACGCAGTTTTACTACATTTGGCCCCTTGCTTCGCGAGTATATCGATTTTTTCGTGTGTTTTGAAATTTTTTTATTTTTGTCGAACGGTGTTACAAATGGTCTGACAAGTTTCCGACCTAACAAAGGTTAGGTTAGGTTAGGTTGAGGTGGCTGCCTCTGTATGAGACACACTTAGGCCTCTTAATGGGCCCGTTGTGATAACACAGATTCCACCCGTTTGAAATACGTATGCAACACTGTTTTTTCAACATGTGATACACCACACATTTCAAACGGGTGGGGAAAGGGAGGGGAGCGGACCTACAGTTTAACGCCGAATCCGAACGGCGATGGGCAGTTTTTCTTTCACACTTGGAGGTTTTGCCATTGCCTGCCAAGAGCGCACTTGTGCGATTCTTGTAATTCTCATTCCCTTCATGTGGATAGCGACAGAAGTAGATGAGTGTTTTTTCCAGCCCAAGCCAGGAATCGAAACCGGGGCACTCGGTATGAGAAGCCAGCGCGCTACCCGCTGAGCTATCGAGGCCGACAAAACAAAGATGCAAAAATTTGTTTCTTAAAAAATGTTTATATTTTCTTCTATTTTCTAAGCCTTCACACTTAGCTCTGATTTATTGCGCCTAAAATATGCTTACAGAGCATTGAAAATGTTCATTCGAACACGTATGAAAACAAATCGTCGCGGAGCGGGGAAAATAAAACGCGGTGTGGTTCAGTTCGGTTGTCTTTATTTGCTGGGTGTCGAATAACAAATGACAAGTGGTACAATCAACATTAAACGATACAAACGGCCGAAGCCGGGGAGCAGAAAATAGGGGGAAACATAACTACAAAAGGACAAGGAAAGAAAGGGATTAGAGGTGGTATCGACAGATCACTAGAGACAGCACTCATTTAGCCAACGTTTAACACTCGGCACTCGAAAGCTTACTCATGCCTAGGTTATAGGACTTCCACTCAAAAACCCTGTTAGGTCTCATGCCTGAAGCTTCATTCAATATGTGATAAACATCTTCAAAGCCTCTGCTATCTCTCACTTTTATTCGACTAACAACTGTTGTCTAGCACCATTTGGTGCACTTAAGTTATGTTATTGTCAGTGGAAGTGGCGCACACAGAAAGAGGCTTGGGGGTTCAAACGCGCCAAATTAAAAAATTCTTGTAGAAAATATGGTTTCAAATGTTATTGGTCTCAAAAGTTTTACGCAACCCCCTTTCCCCCCAATGAGAAATCCTCCGTGCGCCACTGGTCAGTGGTTGCACTTTTTGAACATCCTGAATGCTCATTTTCTCCCAAGCTGGTACAAAACACGTTTAAACTCAATTGCCTAAAATTTTTTGACGCTGGTGAATGACCCTATAATATATGATTTTTATAGACTGATTGCTCCCGAATGACTGCTATATACTAGATTTTTCCTATTTTCACAAAAACGCTCACATCGACTGACTCGCCCCCCCGGAATGAAACCATGTGTGCGCCACTGATTGAACCTGTCAGGTACAATCAAGTTTACTTAGTTTAGTTTGACCAATTAGCATCCATATCGGACCACGTTAAAGACATCTTAAGAATCTCAAGTCTTGAGATATTGAAAACGATTCAAAATGTTTCTCAATTCTATGTAAATGCTTTTCAAGAAATTAATTGATTGGTTGATTGAATATGTCTTCATTTCCTGGAGACAAAACTATCATGCAGACTCATTTAAGTTTTAGTTTTTTATAATTATTTGTTTTATTTTACTTGCAAAATAATTCCAATAAGTACATTTTACTTTACATTTTGAGTAAATGTATTCTTGGTACCCAGAAACATTTTCCAAGTCATTGTGATGATCCGAACACATTGAAGACAGCAGTGACAGGGCCACATGACTACAAAATGTACTATTTGTTCAAAGCGCCCAGAAAAAGTACCAGAAAAGTAAAAACGCCAACAAAAGCATCTGTTTTGAAGCAGTGATGCCAAATGCTTTGGTTGTGTGGCCCACGAAGTTAGTTAACAGTTCCAAGGTTGGCGACAGCGACAACTGTGGTCGTTGATCGTTTAGCTGTGCAGTAGTCAAAATAATCATTTCCATAGGAATGTTCTGGTTCTTTATTTTGACAGATGTGGTCGTGTCGCTGCTGTCGTTAATGTGTTCAGGGAAGGGTTCTCGAATAAGTTGCTACACTTTAAATGAATGGAACATTTAATTTAAACAACTCACCGTTTCTGGTTAATAATTGATTTCTGAAAATATAATAAAGCATAGTGTGAAAATTTAAAATATTGACTGAGAAAAATTTGGACTAAGTAGAAAGAAGAATATTAAATTTTAAAGAAAACAATCAAAACTGAACTCCTTCAGGATAAATGTTATATCGTAATCGTGGCTTAACGTTGGGAAACAAGCCAGAAAGTTGTGGATTAAAATTATGATTAAACCAACATTACTCTCTACTCTTACATTACTCTACGGTTATTCTTTCTCTCCTCTTACCCCAACCTTTTAACACTAGAAAGACCGCAAGTTTTCCATACCTACAAAGACTACATAAAAAGTACACATCGTATTTGTCTAATTGTAGTTGTAGGACCCTAATTGTAGAACTAATTGTAGAACCCGATAAAAAAATAAAATTCATCAAAGCAAAAGTTGATAGAAATACTAAAGAAAATACAGATGTTTAAAAATGAAAAACCGATCAAATAACCGCAATGGTCTTTCTAGGTTTAAGGCTGTCATTAATAATTACTTACACAAGTTTTTATGTTTATAAATTAAACAAATTCTATAAATTAAATAAAGAAAATTTTCATGTTTTCATATTTGTGTCACTTGATGAATTCCATTTTTGGAAAAGGCAAACAAAAATCGTGTAGTGCATAGCAATAAAATTGAACAAAACAAATCGTGTAGTGCATTCCAATAAAATTGAACATCTACCATTGGCCTCAACCAACATTCCATCTCTCATGAGCCATCGGGCACCATTCAACACATCCATCGCGCAGACATTTGATGTCAATTGCATTTTGTCAATAGTGAACATGAAAAAAAGACTGTCACACAAAGTAAATTATGAAATTTTCAAGCCGATTTATTGCAACACACGACGCGTTGCGGTGTTATACGATATGAAGTGGCAAACGCGACAGCGCCAGCCGGCAGCGAGGCGGAGCGTGTGCCGGGTCCAAATGCAGCCAAAGCAGCATCAACAATTATGACAGCAGTAGCAGCAGTTGCTGTGGCGCGCACACTCGAGAAGCCGCAAGTTTGCGTAAGTGTGCGCACGCCCCTCGCCCCGTTCGCCTGTGCCAACGGCTGCTGTGGCTGCCTTTCGTGTGTCCCATTTATGGGCCACATTGCATTTAGTATTAATTACCAGTCGGCATCAAATTGCCATAATTGTGTGAAGCTGTTGCAATGGTCGGGCGAAAATCTAATAAAAAAAAATAAAAATTCAAAAAGCAAAATGCAACAAAAGTTGCAGAAAAATAAGAGCAACACTTAGAAAGACAGAATGTAAGAAATATGTAAATAGTTGTATGTACATTAGACATGATTTAGTGCAAGATTTTTCGATTTCAATGACGAAGAGCCTCGCGGTTTGGTTAAAAAAATACATGAGCCAAAAAATTGTGGGGCTAGAGTCAATTTCAATGGCGTCGCAAGTCCAAAGTTACAAAAAAAAGCTTAGAAATTAGACAAATTGCACCACAGCTGCTCAGAAGTTGCTCTTAGAGGGTTAAAATCTATGACTGACCCCCACTATTTTTCCTGACTGAACATTTCTTTCAAACATATTTTTATCCTATCTCCAATCCTTAATAGGGCTCCCATACAAAACTAGTGTTTTTATAAAATAGGCTGCAACTGTTCTCAGGTTGGTCCCAGATGTGTCAAATGTAAGACCAACACTAATTTATTTTCTCTTCTGAATGTTACTTTCAAACATACCTACCCGCTATCTCCAAGTTTTAAGGGGACTGCCATACAAAACTGCCCATTTTCTATGGAATTGGCTCCCTTCTTGTAAATTTAGTAGTTAAGTAACCGAGGAAACATGGTATCTCGGAAACTACTGAACCTATTTGATTGTATTTTTCAGTGATCGGTAAAATTTTTGAGTACAAAAAATACAAAATTAATTAAGGTTCAGAAATTCAACACCAAAGGGCGTCTCCCATACAAACGAAGTTGTGAGGTTGTCAGCTTTTGGGTTTCTACGAAGCAAATATCAAAATGTATTGTAAAACCCTATTAAAATCCCCATTTCGAATATGATTGCAATCGTAATTGAGTGTTAAAAAGGAATTATTTGATTTTTGTGAGAAAATGTGAATTTTTCATTCAGCTTTATGACAGATACTCCTTGCACAGGACAACACTAAATTATATCTAATGTATGTCTAATGTGTGTACGAACGAAATCTGCATACAAAATATGGCTTGAATGTTTTTCTGAATGTATTTAAAGCTTTCTGGGGCTTAGTAAATAATTTTGTTTTATGAAAAATTTATTGTCATTTAGTTTAAGTTAGCTTAACAAATAATTTGTACTAGTTTTTGTAGTGTTTTGAAAAATTAATTAAAAACAAATTATTGAGATTTCTTGTAGAATTGACGCTGCGCATGTTGTACACCCAACACTGAACACTGCCACACTTAATGCATTCAACATTAACCCGCACACACACACCGACACAGATTGCAGTCCCTTCCATTTCCACTAATCAACACTGGCCTAATCCCCTTTCATTTCATTACGCTGACTTTTTTAAAAAACCTGTCACCAATCACTCCCACTACACTGCGAGAATTAATGCTCAATTCTTACTATTTCATTCACAGGATTCGCAGGCTGAGGCCGAAGTCGCCGTCACCCCGAAAAATGTACGCAAACGAAAGACCACCCACAGCGATCCCACACATGGCAGCTTCTTTCTGCGCGTTGGCGCTATTGGTAAGTGCGCCACATAGACTGAATTCTCAGCCACAATATCTATGAATATTTTGTCTCTTTTCACCCTCTTCTTGCGACAGCATTCGGACTGGGCGCCATGATCTACATTGGACTCGAGTTTGGCTCGTTCTTTGAGATTCCGTTCGACTCGCCCTGCCACCACATACTGATCGGCGTCAATCCACTGCTTCAGATGGTATTCACCTTCATGCAGATGTACTTCATTTTCATGAATGCAAGAGTGAGTACTAGACAACAACAACAACAAAGCTACCAACACAAAGCGAAAGCATTTAGAGTGCAGCGCAGTGGGTGCGCGACCTCAACTGAGCAATTTAAAAAAAATATAATGAATACTATTTCGATAACGATGCATTGATTGATGATAATTTATTGCTGCTCAGTGCATCGCGCATTCACTGCCATCTACAATAATAGTTTAGCTTTAACTTATGCTTTTAGGTTAATTCTTTAGCTTAAGTTTTGGCTTTAAGACTCAAACTAAACTACAGATTTTATGAAAAGCCATTCGGGTGTAATTCGGCTATTGTTAAAAAACTAATTGACACTCTAATTGGCCAATCATGCACCAATCATCGCCCATCAAATGTTCATTTTTTCATGTTGTGCTGTAAGAATGTAAGAAAGTAATCTGACCCGGTATGTGTAATCACGTATTTTGAGTATATTTTAGTATAATTTAGGGTCCAAAACGGACGTTTCAACGACGAATCGAAAGCAGAACAAAGTTTCTTGAATTTTTCTAATATTCAGCCAAATTTAAACTGAAACCTTTTGACTAAAAGGTGACCAGATAAGAACGATAAGAAATGAAATTATAGTACAACAACGAAAAGCCTTTCACGACATTTACAAGTAAATGCCGACATTTAATGCACAATAGTGTCCGACTGAAGGTGGATTTTTGGCCGAAGCCGAAGCAGAATATTCGGCATAACTAATATATTAGCCGAAGCCGAATACTAATAAAAATTCTATTAAGTAAAAGAAAAATGATAAAATTTAACCGTTCTTTTTTATTCATTTCTTTGTTCCACTTAAGAATTAGTAAGAGAAAATATATAGATACATTTTAGTAAAAAAAAAACCAAAAACAGTTTCAGAGTTCCGTTTCCAATAAAAACAAACAAATTTAACAATTCAATTGATATAAATAGCTGATTAAAGATAATTTTTTTTAATGCAATTTTGAGTCCGAAACATTGATAAAACCCGATATTTGATAAAATACTTCGCAACAGAGCAAATTGACTTGCATTACAGTGCGAAAACCTACGGCTAAAGTATTCGGCTTTTTTGGCCGGAGCCGAAGATTTTAAATTGGCCGAATACCAAAGCAGAATATTCGGTCGGACACTACTGTACATTTGTCTTGGTCAAATATTCGGTCATATTTTTTCTAGAAACTCTTATTTTGCGGCCGAACCCAAACCGAATATTCGGTCAGACACTAGTAGGCTTCAAAAACTATTCACTTGTTTGCATTTAGTAACGTTTTTCTCAAACTCTAGTTGAATAATTTTTTGTTGTCAATGTTCAAGTTAAGCTTTAACCCTTACGCTACAGGTTTTTACTGGGAAAAGTTAAAATTTTGAATTTGTCGATTAAGTCTTCTGTGTGGTTATATCAACAAGATTCCATAGTAATTTTTTTAATATTTAAAATTTTTACTGGGCTCTGTTTTGTAGAGTTTTGTCATATGACAGCAACTATATCGATGTGACTGTACTAATACCTAAACATAAAATTTTTTGCACATAACTAAACATAGAAAAATATTAAAAAAATATAAGAAATATTAAAAAAAAGAAATAAAATAAAATAATGTAAATATATTATAAAATAATATAAATATATTATAAAATAATATAATAAAAATTACTATGATACAATATAAAAAAATATAATATAAAAAATTGAAAAAATATATAAATTTCTATATAATATAATATATCAATGTCTCCAATTTTTCTGCTTCTTTTTTCTTTACAATAACATTCAAAAAACGTGTATACTTCTGTTCTTTGAACATAAATATTCAGTTTATAAATTGCATATCATTTCTAAAACTTTAAACTATTCTATGGACGAACATAATACTTAACCCTTTCAGTCACAATGTCCAATATATTGGACTACAGCCCATACAATTCATACAGAACGGGTTTATTTTCATGTCGGAAAGGGTTTAACATCAAATTTTTTACACTTAACTAAACATCGAAAAGTATTGAAAAATATAAGAAATATTAAAAAAAAAGAAATATATATAAAATAATAGAAAAATATTATAAAATAATATAATATAAATTAATATGATATAATATATAAAAATATAATATAAAAATATAAATAGATAAATTACAAATTTCTCCCATTTTTTCTGCTTCTTCTTCCTCTCCATGCAAAGATGAAACATTAAAAAAACGTGCATACTTCTCTTCTTTAAACGTAAACATTCAGTTTATTAATTTTGTATTATTCCTAAAACTTCAAACTATCCTAAGGATCAACAAAAAAATTTATTCTTGTACCCATTGAGGGGTCAGACATCCACAAAGTAACATTTTGAAGCGAAAAGGTTAACTTGTTTTTTAACGAAAGGGTTATATTTTTTTAACATAAGGGTGAATTTTTTTTAACGAAAGTGTTAATTGTGTCTAATGCAACGACACTCGAATTTTTTAAAGCAGTCGAACCTCGATTATCCAGGAATCTTTAGATTTACAAATTGTCTTGACCATCTTTTCCAACATACAGTCGTCTTTTAAGTCTAAGAAGTTTACTCCTCTCTAGTGATTCCACAATCTGAGTCATGCTACACTTTGATATGTTTTTACAGCATTCATCATCCATTCAGAGTTTTTATTTAACATTATCCATATTAAATATGTTTTTTATATAAGTAAATACTTAGTTTCCTCTCACTCAATCGTTGTTTGATTTCCATTGCATCGTATTTTGTTCAATTCACCATAACACCACCAACATTACAACCAAAATGTAACGAAATTTTGCAAGTAGTTGTTTAATGAAAATTTATGTACATAATCCCTTCTTTATGCAGACTAGGCCACCATTTCAGGTACGGTATTGTCATTTTGTACTCCATTCCATCCTAGTTTGTAAGCAAATTGTTTTTTGTTATTGTTCTCTCAGTTCTCTCTCTCATCCTAATGGCTTTCTACTGCAGTAATCACTCAATCGTCCAAACAAACACGAAAGCATCTAAATGCATTTCTCCGGTATTCGCTTTAATTGCAGCTCAACATTCATCGCTTCAAGGTCATTGCTCGCTTTGGCCTAATGCATGTCGTTGCCACCAACATCTGCGTCTGGATACGCACGCTGGTCAAGGAGTCGCTGCTCGAGATCACCTTGTACCATCAGCGGCGCGAGCCCGATCCCGAGGCCTCGTCCATTGCCAAGTCCATACGCCAGCACGCGCTGCGTCATGCCGGCACAGTTCTGCGCACACACTCCGGCCCCAATGAGGACTTTGAGGTGTTGGACGGCGAGGATCTGCTGCCCGAAAACGCCTACAAAACGGACAATGTGCTGTCGAAGCTGGTGCGCAAAACTGTCGACGGCATCTCCAAGTCGTTCGGCATGGGCGCCAACAACGGCAACGAGCTCGCCACGCTGCTCGCCTCGACCAGCACCAGCACGACCACCTCGACCGTGGCGCCGCGCCCCCTCTACACGACGCCCGCCTATCACTGGCACAGCACTACTATGGCACGCAAGTTGAAGAAGTTTATCACCAGCACCACCACCGCCGCCACCTCCTCCCTGGGCACCACCTCCACCACCACACCCTCGACCACCAGCACCAGCACCGCCACAACAACCACGACCACCGAATCACCCTTCCGGCAGCACTTCCAGCACTCCTTCTCGACGGCCGCTGCAGCCGCTGCCGGCGACGATTACATGGCCTCGGCACACAGCGGTCTGCCCACCACGGCCGACAGCAACTTGTCGCCGTCCGGCATCGGTTCGGGCATTGCGTCGTTCTTCAACAATCTGGTCTCGTCCACACCCAGCACCACTGCCACCGCGTCCACGCCCTCCACCACCACCGAGAACGCACTCAACGTCATGAGCAACATTTTCGGCCCGGCCATGGGCAACAACTTCCAGAGCTACTCGGGCATCTCGCATCCGGAGGCAACGGGCGTGGTCACCTTCGAGAACTACGAGAGCCTGGACAACATCTACCCCGCCGCGCTGTCCTCGAACATTGGCACCCTGAACTCGACCGGCTGCGGGCGCGTCGACATCATGGGCACCATTGTCTACGACTCGGCCCCGTATCTGTATCCCTTCATCATCGAGTACTCGTTGATCGGCGCCGTCGTTCTGTACGTGATGTGGAAGCACATCGGCCGCTACCCGGGCCGTATGAACGACGAGGACCTCGAGCATCGGCTCGAGGTGATGTTGTCGCGTCGTGCCGTCGCCATGGCACAGCAGGCTCGCTCGGGCCGCGTCGATTGTGTGGGCTCGTCGAAGGGTTTGTTCTTTGGTCTGTTGTTGTTGGTCGGTGCTCTCATCTGTCTGATACTCTTCTTCGTCTTGGTGCGTCATCAGCAGTTCTCGCTGCTGGCAATCTATCTGGCCGACGCCAGTCATTGCATATTGATGGCCTTCGCCGTACTCGCCATCATCATCGGCTTCATAAGGTGAACCACACACACACACACACATTTTCTCCTTATTGACAGTTTTGTTTTGATATTTCCTTGACAGAGTTAAGAATTTGAAATTCCGCTGCGAGGAACAATCCAACCTCAATGACATCTTGCTGCGCATCTCCGCCTTCGGTCTGTTCACCTATTCGGTGTTCTGCATCATTGCCGGCAGCCTGAAGGCGCTCGAAAGCGAGCCCAATCTTCTAGTCATGACCACCGGCGCCGTCGCAGTGTTCCAAGTCATTTTGCAGCTACTCTTCATAGCCGATGTGTCGCGCCGTCGCGTCCATCTGCCGGAGCACGACCGCAGCAAGCCCGGCCGTCAGATTGTCACATTCCTACTGATCTGCAATGTGGCCATGTTTGCTATTTACACATTTGAAGCTCAAAAAGTATTCGCCAATCCTGTAAGTAGATATGTACGTGAGCGATATATGAAGATATGTTTTACGCAACCAAACTTCAGTGTTCAAGTGTTACAAATTTCAAAACGAAACCAAAAACCAAACAAGTTATAAGTACACAAGTTGAAAGAATGTCACAAAACATAAGTATAACAAAATTTCTGTGTGTATGTTTGTGAGCCATGTTTATTGCATGAACTTTTCCCAAAGTCGTTTTAGAATGTTATTTGCTTTGGTTTTGTAAAATAGTTTAAAAAAATCCATTAAGTTGTCCAAGTTTGTTTTAGTTGAGTTATATGAAAATATCTGGGTTTTTTGAATGAGAAATTTTTGATCTTAGATGAAGTAGGAAACTATTTCCTTTGTTTCCAACCAAGAAAGATTTTCAAAATGAAATTTTGGTCCTTGATTACTTCAAGCTTCATGAATTTATGTTTAAATTTCTGGGTTTTTTGAGTAAACAATTTTTGATATTAGATGAAGTAGGAATATATTTCCTTTGTTTCCGACCAAGAAATATTTTCATAACGAAATGTTGCTAGGTTTTTTGAGTGATACATTTTTGATATTAGATGATGTAGGAATTTATTTCCTTTGTTTCCAACCAAGAAAGATTTTCTTAACAAATTTTTGGTTCTTGAGTACTTAAAGTTTCTTGGATTTATGTGAAAATTTCTGAGTTTTTCGAGTAAACAATTTTTCATATTAGATGAAGTAGGAATTTATTTATTTTGTGTCCAACCAAGAAAGATTTTCTTAACAAATTGTTGGTCCTTGATTACTTCAATCTTCTTGGATTTATGTAAAAATGCCTGGATTTTTAGAGTACAAATTTTTGATATTAGATGAAGTAAGAAATTATTTGCTTTGTTTCCAACCAACTTTTTGGATCTATGTGAAAATTTCTGGGTTTTTTGAGTAAACAATTTTTAAAATTAGATGTAGTAAGAAATTATTTACTTTGTATCCAACCAAGAAAGATTTTCTTAACACATTTTTGGTCCTTGATTACTTCAAGCTTCTTGGATTTATGTAAAAATGTCTGAATTTCTTTGAGTAAACATTTTTTCATATTAGATGAAGTAGGAATTTATTTCCTTTGTGTCCAACCAAGAAAGATTTTCTTAACACATTTTTGGTCCTTGATTACTTCAAGCTTCTTCGATTTATGTAAAAATTTCTGGATTTTTAGAGTAAAAATTTTTTGATATTAGATGAAGTAGGAATTTATTGCCTTTGTGTCCAACCAAGAAAGATTTTCACAACGAATTGTTGATTGATTACTTCAAGCATAGTTTTACTCAATGTGAAATCAGTTTTTAATAGCATTTCCAACTTGAAGCAACAAGTTTAGATCATAAAATATTTTAATACAATTTTATTTTCAATAAATATTATTAAATTTTTCCGAATAACAAAAAAATTAGTGTCTTTATAGCTTTGATACAAAGTGTAGTTTAAAATGTAGAATGGGAAATAAATGAAAAGATAATCAAGTAAAGGAGTTCCTATATAGCTATAGTCCATCTCTAAATTGATTCACTATTGAGTCAACAAAGCCATATTGTTGAGGTCCTCTGCTTGGAAATGGAGTCAAAGAGGAAAGAAAATCAAGTATAAAGGGACATAAGGCTATTACCAAAGATCTGAATTACTCGCAGAGAGACCGGAAGATCACTGTTTGTATGATTACTGTTCACTGTAATCTGACAAGTTCTTTCAATTCTAGTTTTTATAATCCGAGTAATGTGATTAATTCTTAATAAGAAGAAGAAATATTTGAAACCGAATATATATAAATATATATACAAAATTATATGCCCCACTGCTTTCATTAATTCATCACTTAATAAAGTCATCCCAATAGTTGACAGCTATTTCTTTCAAAGAGTTTTTCAAAATTTGAAATAAATGGTAATCTGATGGTGACATCAATTCCCAACCAAACTCCAGTAATATCCTAAAAGTCAACAATGACGTTCATTATCTCTTTCATTCAATGTTATTGTAAAGGAATTATTTTCCATCACCAGTGATGGTTTGTTTAAAAAAAGATTCGATTTCATTGCGTTTGAGATCATTGATGTCTTTTGTTCTATTTTTCATTACCATTCATGATTCGTTTCAAAAAAGGGCCGACTTCATTGTACATATTTGAAATGCTTACTGCAAACATTGATTCGTTATATTAAGTGAATCTCGTTCAATTCGTGCAGAACCCAAATATTGAGCTATTTTGCGAGTTAAAGATGTCTGAAGTGATTTTCAACTGTTGGGCTACAGGACTATTCCACTCAATTATGGCTTCAAATTAGTTGTCATCAACTAGAACGTTGGTCATCTTGAAGTGAGAAATCTTCAGAACTGAAGTTTCCAACCAATTCTGACACAAACTTCTAACCAATTCTGACAAACTTTACATATCTTTTTGTGAGCCTCATCCTCTTATTTTTCCGAAAATAAAAGAGTAAATTATATCGAAAATATTTGACACTGATTTCACAACTGGAACCAAAATTGCTAGCAATTTTCTTCTAAATTAAACTAAAAGTGACAGTTATAAACGTCAAAAGGGAAAAATCATAAAAATCAAATTTATTTATTTAGAAAGGGGAACTTTTAATGATTTACAAAATTATTTATTTTTCAGCTCCTTTATTATCAATCTTTTTGAAATATATTTTTTTACAATATATTGAAGGTGTAAGGAACAAAAAAAAATTGGCTAATCTCAAACAAAAAAACAAAAAACATTCATAATTATTTAGCTTTCGGACACAGGAATTCACCAGAAAAATAAAAAAAACGCTAAAAATAAAAGGATTTCATTTTGAAAAAAAGTGTCAAAAATTGACTCCGTTTTTCACCTTTTTTCCCAGAAAAAGTACTTTAAATTAAAAAGGTTTCTTCAATATTGTGGTGGATTCTTGTAAAAAATAAGTTAATAAAAAGAACTAAACAATTTTTTTTAAATCGGTCGAGCCAATCCGGAGATTGAGTGTTCGCAATGGAGGATGTGTTTTTTTTTACGCGATTTCAGCTCCACCTATATAAGAGACATTGTGTTCCTTAAACCTTCAAGATATTGTAAACAAATTTTCAAAAAGATTGATAATAAAGGAGCTGAAAAATAAATAATTTTGTAAATCATTAAAAATTCCCCTTTCTAACGTGCCATGATACCTTAAATAAAAGTATTAGATTTTATATTTTATTATTGGGAGGACATTATTTTTTGACTATGGATCACTAGAAGTAGTAGTCAGTGTCAGTTTTTATTTTGTAATTTTTTTATTTATTAGTCTGACTTCTTAACTTTGGTTTGGTTTGGATTCCATATTTTTCCACCACATGCTTCCTATTCCTATTAGAAGTGTTAATTAATTTAATTTCTTTTGTTATTTTGTTAGTTATTGTTTTGTTTTTTTAAATATTTTCCTTTTAATATTTTTCTTAATCCAAAATTGTCCCACTGTCTCTTTAGATCATTAAAAGTATTATTCAATTTCATTGCTTATCTTCCTTACTTTCCTTCAGATATTTTCCTTCCTTCCTATTTCCCTCTACCACACTTTTTATCAACTCATTAGTTTAATTTTCTCATAGTTTCTTATTTCGTTTATTCTTTTAGTCATATCTTCATGTATTGTCTTGCTTATATAGTTCAATGTTCTTGTAGTTGTGAATGCCTGCAAACTTTCCTCAATCGAAACTAATGTCCACACTTTTGTCTCGTCTCGTTCGACACACTCGTCCACAGGTTCAGCTCGACTTCTACGGCTTTGTGCCATGGTCAATAATTCAACGCGTCACACTGCCACTCTGCATTTTCCATCGCTTCCACAGCGCCGTCACACTAGCCGAGATCTGGAAGACAACGTACAAGGCACGTTTGGAGTAAATCGTTGTGCGCATTGCAATCGAAACTGCCAGCAGACGAGCGAGGCGCACTTGGCGCCACAATGAAAGTACCAAAAGTTGTGTGGGGCATGTGAAATAAAAAACAAAGGATGCAGAACGAGAATGCAAAAGTTAGCGTTTAGAAAGCATGGACCGGCATTTAGTGTCGTACAGAACAAAAAGCCATAAAAAGCACCAAAATATTGTACTACATACTTTATGCAAAAAAAAAATGAGAAAAACAAAAACAAAAACATAAACAACAAATTAAACAACCAAGCATGAGAAAAATGAAAAATTTCAAAGGTTATTTCAATGCAAGTAAGAAAAATTGTATAAGCAGAATTCAACTAGTTGCCCCTGTGGGATGGAGTCAGACAGACAAACTACGCAAAGACCAGTGATTAGCGTACAGAAGCGAGAAATAATGCAACAAAGAAAAAAACTGCATTAATCAACAACAACAACAACAACAACCATTCATATTAATCGCAAATCAAATTGAAATAACATAAAAGGAAATATTGTATATTTTAAGTCTCTTAAGGGTTAAGATTTTATTAATTCTGAATTGTAGTTAAGTGAGTACAATTTGTAGATTTTCAAAATGTAATTTAAGTGACAGAAGTGGCAGACAAAAATTGCAAATGCTTTATTTATGATTATTATTTACAACTACATACATACACATTTCTGTTATGCTAAACATTACAACAATGCTTTAGTGGCTCTATGCGGTCGGCAGCTGTGCAGCTGAGCAGCGATGAGCGCCAAAACTACCCAACGCTGTGCAGCTGTGAACAAATTGGCTATATTTTTATTTACTAAGTCATAATTTAGAATATTTTCCCCAATTCAAGTCCCATGTCCCAAGCGTTGTAAAAAGGTTTTCCTGAATTTTTCTTAGTACTTAAAAATGAACAGAAAATTTAACAATTGGCGGCAGATTTTGCAAATGCTTTGTATGTAAATTTCGATTTCAATCAAACTCGACCTATCGAACGATTTATTTGACTGTATATTTTTTGTTGATTAATTTGATTTACTCTATATTTATATATATGTAGATGTGTATGTATTGCTTGTGCAATTTCAGTTTGCAGTTTGCAGTTTGTTTTTTTTCTTTGGGCCTATTTATTGAAATGTATTTAATGTATGATTTGCAAGCAGTTGAAGAACATAACGTAAACGAGCAACAAGAGCTAATTTTTAAGAGAAGAACAAACATACAAACATACATACAAACAAACAAACAAAAAAATAAATACTAAAGTTATATACAAAAAAAAACAAAACCAATTCGTGACAAATTGTTGTTTATTTATTTTGTATGCAGTTGCTAATCGACATTTTTCCGTATAGTGCAGAAACAACTACAAAATAGGTATTTGAGAATAATTTTACCAAATAAAATTAAAGTAAACTATAAGCGTGTTATTTATCAGTATTTTTAATATAAACGAAAATATATATATAATACATTATATGAATGAAAACATAAAACCATAAAATACCACAAACCATAATGACAAAGCAGACGTTAAGAAGAACATTTAAGATGCAAATTATGCAAATGAAAAACAATGCTGTACGAAATCAAGTAACAAGCTCGTGTTATAAGCTTTTCAATGTATGTAAAGGTTCGTCATTTATATACAAAACTATATACAAAATGAAAGAGTTCAATTTGACGTTGACGTTGGCGTTGACATTGAAGCAACGAAGCAATGAATTGATACAGCAATGATCGATTGAGTGAAAACAACTCGAAAGGAACTAAATGGATGCATGAGATGATCAAGAAATTTATTGACTATAATTCATATTTTTTGTTGAATTTAGTCAGTGTTTGATTGAATTAAATCAGAAAAGTTGAACGGCAATGTGCAATTTTATATCGAAATGATTCGAAGTGTTTCTGACTAATTTAAAGTACTGGAACTTTGATGCTTAATGCATGAATTCTCATATGGGATATAGCCATCTTTCGATATAGAATTTTGAAGCCCTTTATGAGCTAAAATTTAGATGGATTTAGCTAATGATTCAGTCGGCCAAACTTCAAAGACAATGTGAAATTTAACATCAAAAAGATTGGACTTGTCTCTGGCGAATATAGAGTACTGGAACTTTGATGTTTACAAAGTTGTTCGATTGAATTCTCATATTTGATTGGATTTAATGTAAAAGCCATCGTTCGATTTAGGATTTTGAAGCCATTTATGAGCTGAAATTTCCGATGGATTCACCTTATGATTGTGTCAACCAAACTTCAAAGGCGAAATTTAACATCGAAGTAATTTGAAGTGTTTCTGGCGAATTTATAGTACTGGAATTTTGATGTTTACGTAGTCGTTCGACTCAATTTCCATGTGGCGTAGACTTTTGAGTCCTTCAAGAGCTTTCTATGGACTCATCTAACGATTGAGAGACCAAATGAAGAGACATAACAGTCGAGAGCAGTTGAACTTTAATGTGCAATTAAAAAAAGAAATAACTTGTTATGTTTCAGACGATTATATAGTACTGGAACTTTATTATTTAAGCAATTGTTAAATTGAATTCCCATATGGAAATTAGGATTTTCAAGTCCTTCATGAGCTGAACTTTTGATGAATTCAGCTAATGATTGAGTTAGCCAAATTAAAAAGGCAATGCACAATTTGAAATCTAAGCGATTCAAAGTGTTTCTGGCGTATATAAAGTACTGGAACTTTGATGTTTAAGTTGTCGTTCGACGGAATTTCCATATGGCATGGACTTTTGAGTACTTCATGAGCTTTCGATGGAGTTAGCTTACGATTGAGAAACCAAATGAAGAGAGAGTAAAGTCGAAAGCAGTTGAACATTAATGTGCAATGTAACAAATAAATCATTTTTGGAGTTTCAGGCGATTATATAGTACTGGAACTTTAATATTTAGGCAGTTGTTGAGTTGAATTTCCTTATAGAACTTTTACGTCCTTAGAAAGCTAAACTTTCGATGGGTTCACTTAAAGATTGAGCGAGCAAAAGTTGAACGGTTCGCTGATTATTGGAACTTTAATCATTCAATTGACTTTACTGGAACTTGATGTTTAAGAAGTCATTCAATCGAACTTCCATATTGTACGTTGGAGTTCTTTATGAGCTTTCGATGGATTTTTCTAACAATTGAGGGAGCCAAACTTGAACGACAGTGATTTGTGATTTGCTGAATAGTGGAACTTTGATTTCCAATTGTAGTCTCATATGTAATCTATAGTATGACTTTTTTTTGTTATGAGCTTTCTATAGATTCAGTTCTAGATTGAGTGAGCAAAAGTTGAACAGCAGTGTGCAATTTAACGAGGAAATGAGTCCCTGAGTACATAAACTTTGATGTTTAAGCAGTCGTTTTATTCCCAGATGGGATGTAGAACTCTTGAGCCTTTGATGAGTTGAGGTTACGATGAATTCAGTTAACGCTTGACTGAACAAAACTTGAGCGACAATGTGTGATTTGTTAAGTACTGGAGTTTTGACGTCTAATCAGTCGTTCGATTGAATTTTCATATAGAATGTAGAACTCTTGAGCCTTCGACTGAGCTTTCGACCGATTCAGCTAATGATTGAGTGAGAAAAACTTAAACCACAATGTGCGATTCGCTTAGTACTCAAACTTTCACGTCTAAGATTTGGGATTTTTGAGTCCTTTATGAGTTGAGCTTTAGATGGATTTACCATCACTTGAGTGAAGAATACTTGAACGACAATGTGCAATTTCACAATTAAATAATTTACTGAGCTGAACTTTGAATGAAGTTGAACAGCAATTTGTAATTTAACAATTAAATTACTTGCCAAGTACTGGAACTTTTATATCTAAGCCGTCGTTCAATTAAGTAAATTCCCATATGGCAGTTTTGAGTCCTTTATGAGCTTTCGATGGATTCAGTTAAATATTGAGGTAGCAAAACTTGAGCAGCTACATGCAATTTAACAAATGCTTCGTTGAGTACTGGAAATTTAATGTTCAAACAATCGTTGGATTGAATTTCCATATGAGCTGAGTTTTGCATGGATTCAGCTACTGAGCGAAACAAATTTGAGCGCTCATGTGTCATTGATTGATTTCCAACATGGAATGTGAGGCTCTGAGTGCTTTCTGAAGTTGTACGAATGAAGAAAGTTAAGGGACAAAATTGTTAAAAAGATCAGATTATAAAATGTTTCAGACTTTCATGCATGAAATGAAGCTTATAGATTGATCCCTTACCAAGGCGACAAAATCGAGTTAAGCGTTAATTCAAGAAGTTAAAAGCTGACATCAAACTGTCTATATTTCATCATGAAACATAAGCTTACAGAAGGATTAATTTAAAAGCAAACCAGTTAAAAAATTAGATCAAATTTTCGACATTTTATTATGAAAGAGACGCTTACAGAATGGCTTAAGGATTCATAAAATACCAAACCAAATTGCCAAAATTTTATTGAATGATGGCTACAGTAATTTAAACAAAGTTTTTTTATTCGGCTTACTTTAAAAATGCAATCGAACAATCGGTTGAAATTTTAAAGTTCCATATTTCCATATTGAAAGTTCCATATTAAAAAAAAAAATTTATTTTGCTTTAAAATGCACCACTTGGAACAATTAATCGATCTCTGGATCATGTAAAATTTTAGAGACCCCATCAGTTCATTGCCTCGTTGCCTCGTACGCGTATTTGTAGCCGGTAGATCGATTGAGCGTTGCGTTGATCAGACGGTGTTCCCCAACTATTCCTCTCTGTATAGGTGTTTGTCTTTCCGAATGCAGATATTAAATACCAGATTACGCATAAACAATATTGTGAACTCCGGAAAAGTAATTCGCATTGCATGCATTTCCTTCCACTTTTCATTCAAACACACACACACACACAAACCCGACAAATTGCACTTTGCCAGAATGCAGTGACAGAGACAGAAAATCGGCACAACTTGTGAGCGAAAGAGAGAAGAGCAGCAAATGTGCTCATTGAAGTAGCCGCCGAAATCGAATGAAACGTGTCTGTCATAATCGAAACAGATCACATCACAACAACAACAACCAACAAACAACAACAAACGAGGACATCACATTCAATGCTTTGACAGTTATGCAGAAAATGTACGTAGAAGCAGAAGGCAAATAAATAGCAAAAACCACAACAATAAACTGTGATCAATTGACATTTGTTTTTTTTAATTTGATTTTGTTAATGAACAAGAACAAGAACAAGAATTGAACGAGCAGCGTAAGAAGAAACAATTTTGTAGCAATTATAAAACAACATTTTTTATATGACAAAAAACAAAAACAACAAAAATCTAAAAAACCCCAAAAAACAATTAAGGCAAATTAAAATCAAAGTCAAGCGGTAAATAATATTAAAAAAAAACAAACAAATACCAATTATTGAGTACATGAAATTTACATAAACGTGTAAGAGTGGCAAGAAGAAGAAGACGAAGAATAAGTAATATAAACCACTTTTTTAAATGTCCATTTTTGAATATTAGTAGTGAACTTTGCAAACATAAAACAAAAACAAATCGTATAGTAAACAACTGAAAATATTACAAGCAACAAAACAACTCACAAACAAAACCAGAGAAAAGTGTTTAAATGTAACTTGAACAAAAATAAATGAAACATCATAAAAACAACAACAACAAAATCAATTCTAAAAGGTACACGAAGCATTTAAGGCAAACGGAGAAAAACCAAGCAGAATGTTATAGAATCAGAGCGAATATTTGATCGATGCGAATACCAACCCACCAATTTCAAAGTATTACACACACACATACATACAAGCATTCTTACATACGAGGTATACAGTTACAAAATTGGTTTAACAAAAAATGCTAAACAAATTTTTGAGGCGCTCAAAGTGCTGATTGATCACAACAGCCAATGACAACTGTGACACTTTGTGAGTGACTGACAACCGATGACAGCAAACACACAGATACATTTTTCGCTTTTCGAATTTTTCTACATATTTCAATAACAGATCGAGGCAAATGAAGACCAACCTGAAGATTTACAAAGTACTGAAATCATTCTACAACATCACCACCAACAAATACACTGAAGAAAATTGTGCTCAAACTGTGGCCCACTGTTGCATTGCTGGCCGAGTTTTAGGCCGTTCGGTCTGAGCACAATGTGTCGTTGAACCAACACTGCCGTTTAACTGAAACATGAAACCCAAAATGAAACTGAAAATATAGTGAAAACCTACAACAACAAAAATATCACACATACAAAGCACATTAAATGTATACTTGGGCCGCCCACAGCGAGTTGCACATGTTGGCATCACTGACATTAGACTCACTTGGGTTTTGGTGAGTCAGATGTCATTAATTCAAATCCTGGTAGAGCAAAAATATGTGCAAGGAAGACAATTGAATGTGGGCGCCTTGAAGCTTGCAGTCGGAAGCAGGACACTGCTTTGTGGCCAACATTTTTCAGCTACCACTAAGATCCATGCAATTCTGCTGTCAGTATCTTATGGCATAGATTTGAAATAGTCTGACAAGGGCAGCACTCATACAATCACACACACACACACACTCACACAAGTCAACGCTGCCGCAGCTTCGTTGCATTTCAAGCTTTGTTTGGTGTTTGTTAAAGTTACAAATTATGTTAAATATACACAAACAAGTACAACACACCAAGTACGATGAGCCAAGAATAAACAGCCAAATAGAAAATGTTCTGACCTTTCAACTTCAAACTTGAGCAACGTTAAGTGTGGTAGTGAAGTGTTGGCCACATCAAGACGCATCGCGGAATCATGTCCATAACTCAATACAGCAAACAAATGTTAAGCCCCAAACAATGCTAAATACCAATGAAAATCCCCACAACAAAATAACAACAACAACAAATCAATTCAAGCGTAATGTAAAATTTACAAAAAAAAGAGATGAAAACCAAAAATGAAAATAAAGCGCTGCAAATGATAGTCAAAATTTCTCCGCAACGAGTAGAAAGTTTTACTTTGCACTAAGATGAGATATTAACCCAAGAAAATATAAATGAAAATAATACCAAACAAAAAAGGAAACAACCCGAAAATAGTTGCCCCACATTAGTGCGAAATTTTAAGTGAACCGACAAGCAGCAACTTGAACATAAGATTCATGCATTCTAATGATATACAAATACACACACATACATATATGATTCAAATTTGATTGTATTGATGGCAAAGTATGAAAGGTTTAAATTTACGATAAAGTAGCATAGCGCCATTAAGTCGAAACCAATGAACGAAACACGTTGAGAGAGCGGAGTAGATTGCAAAATGGTATATAAGTATGTACGAGTAAATATGTATCTCAAAAAACTCAACCCGCATGCGTACAGACAACTGTACCGATCGACGAACCTATAAGGGAACACAAACACACACACGCAGACACACACAGCCACACACAGATTCACCCAGTTACAGCTATACATACCATACGAGTAACATAAAAGATATACATACATTAATGAGATGACAAATTGAGAGTAATTTTAAATTCGAATAAAGTAAAATTAATAAAATATAAAAAAAAAACAAAAACACTGAGACTTTTCATTGGTTGGGGGATTCCAGGAAGAAAGTTGAAACCAAGAATGACAAAATAAGTCTTTCCATAAATTTTTTGTTGGAAATGTGACTCAGCTGGATAGTGCATTGAATCTTGGATGCCCAGATGGTCCATTTCGAAGAGATTCAGAGGAGTAAAGACTATTCCACAGGATCCAGGTTTTGCAAGATTATCTATGGATTTCAAGAAATTTTTTTTGGTTTTAATACAAATAGATTTTTAATTCTAATCAAAAACATTATATTTAAAACATTATTTTTTTAAACATTATGTTTAAAAAATATGCGTTTTATCTTTATAAATGGACACAAAAACAAAAAAATCATCACAATGCACAGTGATTCGTTTCACAGACAACATTCAAAAAAATTATAGTTCAGAATTTAAAGATTTTGATGTCATTTGGAAGGTAAAACTCCAACTAATAAAACCCAAAAAAATCTGTGCAATAAATAAGAAGAAGAAACGTGTGTGCAAGAGCTGCTCAAAGCGAAACTTTCTTCACAAAAAAATCAAAACACATATTTTCTGTTTTTTAGTCTATTGAGTAAAAAAAATCATAAAAATGCATAGTTAGCAAGAAGTTACTAAAACGTTCAATATGAGTAGATCAAGAATTGATGTGAGTTTTTTCGCTTCTAATGTTTCTTCACAATTTACTGTATTGAGTAAAAAAAATCATAAAAATCATAAAAAATATTCTTAGTCTCAGAATTTAACCATTTTGATGTCATTTGGAAGGTAAAACTCCAACTAAGAAAACCTAAAAAATCTGTGCAAAAAAGAAGAAGAAGAAAAGTGTGTGCAACAGCTGCTCAGAGTCAAAATTTTCTTCACAAAAAAATTTTGTGTTTTTTAGTTTATTAAGTAAAAAAATCATAAAAATACATGGGTTCCAAAAAGTCGCTAAAACTTTCAATAAAGATAAAAAATTGAGTGTGCATTTTCGCTTTTAATGTTTTTTCAACTTTTTAATGTTTTTTCTACTCCATATTTAATAAAAAATATTTTTTGAAAATTAAAAACCTAAAAATTTACAAAACTTGGAGGAAAATATCTAAAAAGTATATGAAAGTATGTTCCTGGATTTTTTTATTTTAAGAAGTATTCTTTCTTTGTCGAATAATGTAAATACATCCTCCGATATCTTCCGATCTCAGAAAATAAACCAATTTGAAAAGTAGCCTAAACACCTATTTTTCAACAAAATATATTTTATTTATCCCTGAAAGTATGCAATCAACATCAAAAATGAAAAAACCTGCACAAATGCAGAATATTCATCGATTATTATCTTTTTTATTACAAATCGAATGGGTTCTTAGACATTTTCTCTTGGTTTTTGCAATTATCAATGTTGACGTTACCGATTAAATGTAAAATCTGACAAATCTAGCCAACACACTTATTGCCATAGCTAGCGAAAGTCTCAGGCATTGCCAAACTACAAAAGTTTAAGAAAAACAAAATTGAGATTTCAATTCAGCAGATCATGATTAATTAGCATAACAAATTTTATTAAGAACAGACCACTGCTTCTAATTTTGTCTTACGGTTGCATGGAGTCGAATCACTGTGCAATGCTGCCATTATTTTAATTTTTTTTATCCGGGGATTTTTGTATGAATTTCTTCAAATCATTCACACATTTGCAACATTATAAGCGATCTTTATAGATCTTTTATATAGATCTTTTAAGCGGGAAATACATTAACCGGGAATTTAGTTTCAAATTCTATAGGTTAAGTTTTGCATTATACTCCTTCAGCCGAGTTTGAATGCTAGAAGGCACAAGCTTTATTTTCGACTTTTCGGAGACCCTCTTTGGGTTTGAGTGTATAATGCAAATAAAGAGTTTCACGATCAAATGAAAATGCCGTGAGCCAACACTGTTGCCGCAGTAACGAAAGGGTTTAGTACTGGTAATGTAGAGCAGAGTTGCCGCTTTTCGTCTTTTCGGACCAAAATTGGTCTGATTTTTTTACTTTCGTCCGCTGATCCACTCAACCGAAATTCGGTTCGCTTAGTGATGTGAATATCTTTTCATTCGTACAAAAACCTTTAAAAAAAATAAAATTGTAATTTAAAGTGAATATAAGGATAAAGCAAAATTTTAATTTGGTCGGTTGGGGTTGGATTTGGTCGGAAGTTTGGTTCCAAGTGGTAACACTTTGTAGAAGATACTAAATAACATTTAAATTTTGTTGTTGTTGTAACGTTTTGCTCGTAGTTTCACTTTAGAGTCAAGCACGCCATCTAGCGATTAGTTAGATAGACATAACCACAACTTGGGGCTTTCCAACTTGGGCCAGCAAGTGGTTGGCAACGCGACAAAGTATCTTCGAACGCTACCCACAGGTGGCGAATAACTGAGTCACAAATTTGACTTTACTTTGGTGTTGATTTTCTTTGCTTCGGTACTGGTTGTCAGTTAAAACGTTTCTTTGGTTTTGATTTAAAACTTTCAACGTTTTGAAGATTTTGAAGTTGGCTTAAACGAAGTTTTGCAATGTGCTGAGAACACCTGCTGAGAAGCAGTCCACACTAACAACAAGTTAATTCACAACTAAGCGATTTCAACTGATGATTAGTTGCGGACACTAATAACGATCCTCAATTACCGTTCATCGACTTCTAAAATCAATTTGAAACGTTACAAACAAAAACAAAAATATGAAAAAATCAAAATATGGTTGTTGATCAAGTACAACTTAACCCTTTCGGTTATTCTATGCCATATGGCATAGTCTCTTTTCAGTGCCTGTTTTAGGTCAAAAAACTTGTGGATACTATATTTTTGTTGTTTCTTAGAATAGTTTTAAGTTTTAGGAAAAATACGAAATTAATAAACTGAAAAATTAAGTTGAGAGAAGAGAAGTATACACGTTTTTTTAATGGTATTTATATCTTGAGATAGTGAAGGAAGAAGAAGCAGAAAAAATTAGATAACTTTTTTAATTTGACGTTTTCTTTGAATTTAGATACTTTTTTTAAAAAAATTTTGGCTGAAGTAAATGAAGAAATTTTCAAATTTTCGTTATGCATAAAATGTTGTATGTTTAAGTAATTATTACAGCCACAACGATGTGGTTGCTCTCATAGAAAAACAATCTAAAATACAGGGTCCGAGTATAAAAATTTAAAAATTTCTTATGGATTGTTGCTAATATAACCACATAGAAGCCTAAAACGTAAAATTTAAAATTTTGACTTTCCCCAGTAAAAGCTGTACCGAAAGGGTTAACTTTGCACCTAGCGAAATTTTGTGCAATCTATTTAAATTGTACAACAAATCGCAACGTCAGCTTAAAAATTTAATTTCAAACGAATCGATTTCTCAAACCATTTACGAAAAACTAGCAGTGTCCGGCGGCTTTGCGTGCACGAATTTTATGATTTCATTGAAATATATTAATTTTTATTAATTTTATGATTTTATCAAATGTTAAGCCTTGTTTAGTCACATAAAAATAAACATCTAACAAATCTTTACCTGGTCTGATGCTGATTTTCGAATATTGAAAGGCATGCATTGAATTATTTTTTTTATTTTGAGCACTTTCTTCAAGTCTAAAGTCAATGGGCCCCACAAATCAAGTTTTTCTTGATCCTTTGTCGATCCCGTCAGAATTTGATGAAAAAGATTTGTCACTTTATTTTTCATTTGAAGTGTTTCACCACATTTGAAATCAATTAACGCATTAAGTCATATTTTCCCATACAAATCCTTAACCCATTGTTGGCCCTTTCTGATTTTGATTTTCGAAAAAATTAAAAACACGTGTGGAATTATTTCTCACTATGAGTACTTTCACCAAGTTTGAAGTCAAAAGGCCCATAAATTCTTGTTTCTCTATACAAACTTTTGACCCTTTGCTAACCCCGTTATATTTCGATTTTCAAAAAAATGAAAAACACGTGTCTAATTAATTTTTATTTTGAGTGTATTCACTAACTTGAAGTTAATGAACCCATCGATTCATGTTTTTTTTTAAGTCCTCCTGTATACGAACCTTGACCAATTTTTAATACTGGAAATTTATATTATTGAAAAACTAAAAAATACGTGTCGAATGATTTTTGACTTGGAGTATTTTGACAAAGCTTGAAATCAATAGGACCATTGAATCATTGTTTTCATACAAAACCTTTTACCCCTTTGAACCCCGAGTTTCAGAATAACCCGTCTTAGTGGACGTTCTTTATCTAAAGTAGAGCTTTAGTTCAAATTTAATGTTTAAGCTTCAGCGGTTTGGGCTGGGATCATCGAATCTGTCAGGACAAACAATTATATGTACAGTCGTGTCTGGGTATAGTGAACCCCCTATATAGTGAACACCTCGATATAGTGAACACCCAAATTTTGACATCGAGCCTCTAAATATAGGAAAAAAATTTCAAGCAAAATACAAAAAGTGTATTTTGAGCAAATAAAACGAGTTTTCGAACAAAAATGTTGACCTTGATATAGTGAACAGACGATTTCTTTCTTTCTTTACAGACGATTTGGGTTTTTAAGCTTTCAAAATACGTACTTTTGAAAAATGTTTTTCACAAGCAACTAAAAATGCCAGTAGTACTAAAAATGTGTGTGAAATTGAAATAAAGTGACGAAAATATATTTATATATATTTAAGAATTTGTTTTCAGAGATTAATTTGTATTGGTTATACCAATAAAAAAACGTGTTGATATCAAGTCAAATATTGACTTAAAGCATTTCATACTTGTTATGAAAAAATGTATCGAATATTTACTTGTATCATTAGGTATGACGTCTGCCCCCTAGTTGTCATATTTTTGTTACCATAAAAATATTTACTGAAGGAATTTAATAAGGGCTACAGGATGTAGTAAATCTAAAGGCCTGTTTGGAATAAATTGATTAAAAAATCTTTGTTTAAATTTATTTTTTTCAAAGCACACATTTGCAACTATTTCTCAATCTTCTGAGAAATCTGAGATGATGCCAAGGAGGCAATGTCGATCACCTTCTCAATATATATAAATGTCTCAAATCTGATTCGGGCGTAATCGGGCGGAAAGTAATCCGCCCACAGACAGGACATAGCACACTTTCAGATATGCTTTCGTTTTCTATGTGATTTGCCCATAGAAAATGGCCCGCCATGAAGCCCTCCTGGAGTCCGTCCTGCATAGAGGCAAGAACCTTCGAGCATGTCTGAAGCTTACTTATGCTTCTTATACTTCTTCGTAGTTTGTATTCCACTATCTGTTTAAAAAGAAATTAGTTGGTTTATTAAGCTATGATTTATGGATTATTTAGATTTATGTCTCTAAGTTTAAGTACCAAGTTCGTCTACCAACTTTCTTAGATACACAATTTGTATTGCATAAAAATATGGGAAGCATATAGAAATGTGGCCTATAGAAGCTTTGAGTTGGCAATCTTTACTATAAAAATGGCCTTAATAAATGTTATACTACTTATTCCCATTTCAATACTTTGAAACTTTGAAATTTTGCATAATCATGCCTACATATGTTTTCAAGTATTTTAAAAATCTATTTAAACTATCTAAAAGCACATATAGCAACACCTAATGACTTGTAGTTTTTTTTGTATTTACACACAAAATTAAAAATTCTTTTATTTTCTAATTAATTTCATACAAAGTACAAACAATCAAATGTGAGCTACTAAAAATTTAGTGGGTGTGCTATGCAACAATTTTAATGCACTAATAAATCATGGCCTTTGTGTAGAAACGAGTACTTAGAACGAAATAAGAGTAAAGGTGGTGTTGCTATATGAGTAATTTTCAACACTACTTATCCTTGTACCGACAAATTGTATTTTATTTCATAATTTACAGTTTACTTGCACTTAGCTGAACACATGAATTTCCGGCTTGGCTTTGTGCCAAGCCATATTTTTTCGAAAAGGCCCAAGTTGTATGCAAATTTTTGCTTAATCATAGTTAATCATAGTTTTGTTGAGTTGAGTCTGAAACGGTATTAATATAGTCCAATGATACAGCGAAGCTAAATATAACTAAATTTATGCGTATAATTGCACTTCAATTGTACTTCATATTTAATTTATTGCACACATTGTGTTTGAAAAGTGTAGCAACAATTGTGCCGCGTCATTTGATGGAATTCAAACAAGACGGCAAATTCATTGACAGCTCGAAAATTTGCACATTCGCCGGATTATGCCGCCAATCTGACGAGATAACAGCACAGCATGTGGCCACTGCCTTGTAAACTTGTAGCACATGACGCAAACTTGCAACGCTCCAAGGGCAGTCGCCGCTACCTTTGCCTTTGGGTAGTGAATAACTTTGCTTTATGTAACATGGCATGAATTGGATTACCGCTGTGCTGACTGAAATGATTGCCAATCCAAAGACTTGCACTATTCACACAAATCATTGGCAAGCTGATTTGACAGAACGTGGCGGCTGTGATATGCCGCAGTGACTACGAATCGACTGCTAAGTAAATGCAATTCACTAATTGATGAACGACTGTCAATTATTACATAAGTATGTCACTCAATGCATCACTCAAATGGAGCTCATAATTTCTAGCAATAAAATTTGAATGCAAATGGCCAAACGTGCGCAGTGATTAATGCGGCGACAACATAATTTGCCGATATAGTTTATGCTGCAAGTGCCAACTGGTCAACGAGACATTCAGTGTGCAATTTGCTCACTTTACCAGCTGACTGACTACTTCATTCAAAGTGCCGCACGAGCACGAATGCTGCGACTCCTTTCAATTTACCGAAGAATGTCTTAATGACTTTTCGCTGTGCAATTTTAAATTATTTAACGCATGTAAACATGTTTAAACTATTCAAATACGCATTGCTTCAGTCACCAGTTGCTTCCCACCCGATGCGCTGACATGTTGAGCGAAAAATCAATGAGGCTGCCATGTGATGTGTGTGTGCAGCAGTTAACCTTTTACAGACCTGAACTGGCGAAAACATTTTTTAAATATTATATTTCTAGAAATTGGTAGAACCATATCTGTCGTCTGAGACCGATCCCTGTTCGGACGATGAAGCTCAGGCAAAAAAGATGCTCGACACGGTAGTTGAAGGTCTACGGCGAAAAAGAAGACCGAGTCTCCGGTGAAAGGACCCAGTTGAAAATGCCCTATCATCTCTTTTTGCAACGAACTGGATACGGTCCGCGCTTGTGGATAATTTTTGTGATAGGCCGTAACCCAGGAACGGTTTAGCTTTTACGGGGATTTGTCAAAACAAAAGACTTAGTGGGTCCCTTTTCGTCCTCAAGTGAGTGACGAGTCATCCGCAGCCTCCTGTCGACGTCCTCCTATCACTAATCATTTTATCATGCATTGTATCTAGTAAATTTTTGTTTCTAACGGTATATAACTCGTCGTCTTTTATGAACGGTTGTCTCAGAAGATAGCCGGCCTCGATAGTCCATTAGGAAGCGCGCTGACTTCTCAAACTGAGGCCCTAGGTTCGAATCCCCGCTTGGCAAACACTTATCTGCTTCTATCGCTATCCACATGAAGCAAATGAGAATGAATGAATGAATGAGAATAATCGCAAAGTGCGCTCTTGGCAGGCAATCAAAAATACTCCAAGTGTGAAAGAAACTGCCAACCGCCTTTCGGATTCGACGTTAAACATTAGGACCCCTCCCCTCCTTTCCATCATTCGCTTGAAATGTGTATGATAACACATGTTGGAAAAAGCCATGTTGCAAAAAAACCGGGTGAAATATGTGTTATCACAATGGGCCTTTTAAGCCTCCGAGTGTGTCTCTTACAGGCAGCCACCATAACCTAACCTAACCTGTGTCAAAAGGTACGTCGTTTCACCAGCCAGAGCCAAACATTGGCACACAATGTGCTCATCAACTTCAAAGCACGGTCTCCAAGTAACTCCCTCGAATAGGTTCAATGTCTCCTGAAGCTACCATGTCGTTATCACGCAGTCAGCCATCTTTTAGCTCTCCGATCAAGACCAAGAACTCTTCTGACTTCATTGTCTAATGGCTCCTTAAAACTGTCTTCAGTTGGTCCACCTGTCGCAATGCATTGAGGTGACCCAACTTTCAATCAGACCTTCAACCCTTGAATTGCTTATTCTAATTTTTGCCTCTGGTCCACAAAACTCTTTTTCAGATCTTTTCTAAGCTTGGCCAGTTGTCAGCACATTTTGTTCCGTACAAAAAAGTCCTTCTACCAACATCAAAGTTACCCTGTTCCCACAAGCGCATCTTCTGTTGAGTTTTTGAATACATTCAAAAGCCAGTTTAGAGGTTATCGTCTACTTGCATGCATGCTTTTAATAACCCCTATGTATAAGATACAGTAAAACTCGCTAAAGTACCTCCCTCTAACTTACCCTGTTTACGGGTACTATACGGTATGTAGGCTTAGTACTCAACCCGCTTAAGTATTCCCGCCGCTTAAGTACCTCAAATTGCATTGATTGCATTTATAGCAGAGGTACTTAAGCGGGGTTTACTGTAGTAATGAGTAAAGTGTATTAGAAATTTAATTTGGTCAGCTTAGGCGAACATCTTAAAGAGGAATTAGCTCCGGCTTCCTGCTTTGAGGAAGATGTACCATTAGTGCAGTGGTGCACACAAGGGGTTTTTGGTAGTTCAACCCCCAAATATCTGTTTCATACGAACGTTTTGGCTTCAAATGCTCAAAAGTCAAAAGTTGAGTACGGAATTCCCTTCAAAATAAAATCCTTCTACGGATGATAACCTGTTCTAACCCGATTGTATGCATATGTTTCCTCAGTATGCAGTGCCCAGTAAGAAGTTTGGCGACCTGTCTAAGCCATTTGTGGTTATAGGTTAGGTTAGGTAAGCTGGCTGGCCAAGTAGGCCACACATATACAATATTGGTTCCCTAGCGGTACCAGTTGGAGCTCCTTAGTGTTGCGTATCGCCGTCAAATTGATCGGTTAGAATGCAGGTGTTCCTAGCAAAGTTCAGCAGCGACTCATGCTTGGGGATCCCCTCTAACCCAGGAAAGAACGGGGCCCCTAAGTAAGTAAGTCGCAGTCTTGAGACAGTCAAAAGGAGCAGAAAATGTGCTTCAGGATTTCCTTGGCACCAATTTCTCTGCATTTCCAGCAATCATCCGACTCGGTGATGTTTATTTTTCGCGCGTGGGACGCTTTTAGATAGTGCCCCGTTAGTATGCCTGTAATTTGTGGTTATAACTTTTAACAAAGACCAGTTAGACCAGTGTTCTGAATGTCTGGTTCTTTCCTCAAGTGGAGGAGGGCCGTGGCTGCCGCAGTTCCAGCAAGGCTGTCCGCCTTCTCGTTTCCGTCAATTCCTCTGTGTCTTGGAACTAAGAGGATTGTTATCTGGTTTTAAGAAGCAGAAGCTGGGGAAACGAGGATGCAGTGGAATCAATCGAGCACCTGTTATGCCATTGCCCATCACCATAGGAACGACGGTTTCGGACCTTCGATCTACAGAACTTTCTCGCCAAGACCAAATGGTTCCCAAAAGATCCTGTCTGGATCTTTAGTGATTCCATCAGATAGGGAGGGACACCGGTATTTTTAAGAATTAAAAGATTCACAACGGACCCAATGTGCTCTCCGGGTGGAAATGCTTGGGGCACACTACCCTTCTTTAACCTAACCCAACCTAGTTTCGGTTTTGGCTCAGCTTTGAATATTTCATTTCGGTTGTAGTATGATTTTGTCTCATAGATTCGATTTTCAACATTGCTTACCAATGAATAAATTTATCGTTTAGCCTCTTTCGGAGGCAATTTTTCATTGATCGCATTTTTGTTGCGTTTTCGCACCACTGCCGTGCAACGGTTTAAAACCAGTGCTTGTGCTGTTGGCTGCTGTCTTGCAGCTTGCGGCCATTGGATGTTACAGTGATTCTCAACACTCCATTTCAAAGGTAATAAAATGCGAATCGGCCACGCTATTTTGTGAGTTTGTGCATGGCTGCAACAACTTTTTATGTGAATGATTGGCTTGCAATTACAATTCATTTGCAGCGTTGCTGCTGGCATTCAATGTGCCTATATCGATTCCGCTGATTTGGCAACAATTTGTAAAAATGTCTAAAAAGTTTCATTAGTGTTGAGTGATATTTCTTTATTAAAAGTTGTGCTTTTCGTTCAAAGCAGAAGGCGACCGTTGCGGCCAGGTCTGCAAGTAGAGCATAGCATTCGGAAGGTTACGTCTGGCGGCGTTAAGCAGCACTTTTCGACAATTACTCGCATTTATAGAGTAGAAAATGTTGTGTTTTGTGTTGTGTTGTGGGTTTTCAGCGCACAGTGCGAACTTAACCATCGCTATGGTTGGTTTTTCCACTCGCAAATGTTGTTGTGTCTGAGCAATGTTTTTATTTATAATTTGTTTACGTTGCACTCAATGGCAGGCAATGCATTGCCTGAGAAAACGATTGTCGTATGTGCTATTCAATTCAATGGAACATACGACATTCGTTTTCTGCGGCGACGAATTTCTATGCAGCTCAATCTATGTGGCACAAGTGCTGCCAATTATTTAGTGAGACGGCGTGGTGTGCAGACGACAAACTGTCATAACTTGGAGAAGAAATTGTTAGCTATGGCAGCTGATGAAACCGTCATAAAGTTAAAGCACTTTTAATCGCGTCGAATGGCCTAACGGCAGCTTTGCATTAAAAGACATACGCCAGCAATCTAAATGGAGTCAATTGGAAACGGCGGAAAATTGTCGGCACTTTGTGTGTCTGCTTTTGAGGCAAATGCATCGTGCTCCATGCCATTCCGGCAACGCCTTACACGAACTGAATATTGATGAGGCATGATTAGTTTGAGTTTGTTTCAACACTGCAAAATGCTTATTCAAGCAGTAGGCAAACTATTTGCGGACTACACAATTCAAGATTCAAGTCTACTTAAGGGGTTCAACTACTGGACAACGCCAAAAAAGAAAAAACATTGGATTTTTCTCTGCAACGAATAAAGCAATCAGTATAACACGTTTGGAACAAAAAGTAAACATGATCTGCACAAATATTTGTTTCTCAATAAAAGAAACAAAGTGGTTATGCAGGTGAAGGATCGACACAGACGTTGTTATCTGCTCTAAAACATCTTTCAAATATAACCTAAAAAGAACAAAAAGACAGACGTGATTTCGAGAAAACAAATGTAAGGTTTCAAAACGTGAGGGAAATCGTCCAAAGCGAAACAAAAATCGACTTCAAAACTATTTAAAAAAATTTCCCAGCCATAATTCCTAGAATTTGATTATCACTGAAGAGATGTTAATGCATAATTTCAGCCCAAAAATTTAATAAGTATTTTTTCTTAAAATAATGTAAGTTCTTAACACTAGAAAGACCGCAAGTTTTCCTACAAAGACTACATTTTATATCCGCTAATATCTCGAAAAGTACACATCTTATTTGGCCAATTGTAGAACTAATTGTAGAACTCAAAAAAAAATAAATAAAAATTACACTGCACAACAAATCGTCTTTCCACGCTGTTTTCATAACCATACTCCGTTTTTATGTAACAGCTCTAGTTTTCGCAAAAAATGGGCATGTAACTTTTTCGAATTTTCCTCGGCTTTTTTCTCGTTTTCGACTGTAATTTCTGAACCAATAATCCTATCGACATGATTTTTATATAGTTGCACTAACAACATTTCACGCCATTTTTTCTGACATTCATCAATTTTATGCGTTCGAAATTGGTGTTGTAGTTGTGATAAGGTTTCAAAGTACGAAAATATTGAATTTCAAGGCGTTTTTTCTGATGACGAAAATTGTGCAGATGTTTCATAAATCAAGTTACGAAGTATATGAATATCTTAAGAAGAAACATCAAGCAATACAACACAGCCAAATTATTTGGCGGAATACACATTCGCATCGAAATAATAGCAAAAATGTACCATAGCCATTTTCATAATTTTTCATACTTTTTCCTTAAAAATTTAGGTGCCTCAAAATTAGATTAGGTCCTCCTGATTAGAAATATACCACTTTTATTTTGCCTTTTTTTTCCTTAAAATGGCAGTTTGCCTTTTTCACCCATAAATGCTTTTTTTAAGTGTCTATTTTACCTATAAATGCCACAAAATGCCTTTTTCAAGATTTATCGAGCGCCTTTTTATTTTTCTTTCGTTTTTAATATTTTCCCCCTTTTGTTTCGCAAAAATACCTTTAAACTAAAAAAAAATTAAGTGGCAACATTGCAATTTTGTTAACTTATCGATGTTTTTACATTGATTTGATCATTCCTAAGCCGTTATTTTTTGTTGTGCAGTGGAAAATTTAAAGAAAAGAACATGCCAAAATCAAAAAGTTCGGTTAGGGCAAACATGTTATTTATTTTCTTGTGATACAAGTACGGCTTTTATGCTTTTATATGAGAAGTTAAAATATAAATTTAAAATATGTGCCTACATTTCAATTAAAATATCTTAGTTTTAGTTTTTAAACTATCTTTGAAAACCTTGATTTTCCTTTTCTTTTACAAAAAACGAGGTATAAATATTGCATGTTGCATACGTCAGATGAAATAAAATTATTAAAAAATACGTACCGTTTCCCCTTTTTTTAGATTTTCTAGTATTTTTTTCTTATTTTTAAATGCCTGTTTTTGCCTTTTTCACAGTTTTTAATGCCCTATTTTGCCTTTTTAGGTAGTTTTTAGTGACTTTTTCTGCTTTTTTGGCAGTTTTTAGTGCCTTTCCGTGCCTTTTTTGCTATTTTATTTTGCCTTTTTTATAGGTTTTTAGGTCCTCAAAATCCTTTCCCTGGTGATGAGCATTTTTTTGATTTTTGATGGAACTTTTCGTGTTTTTTTGGCTTGTGGTGAGTTTCTTGATTTCCATTCCGCATTTCGACGCTTGGTTTCTGGATCGTATTGGAAACACCATGTTTCATCATCCGTAACAATTGTTTTCAGGAAGTTTGGATCATTTTCTGCGGCTGCAACGATGTCTGTAGAATGACTGACTCATTAATTTTTGCTAAAATTTCAACATCAAACGAAAACGTGTTTTGCAAAATGAATTTTAATAAATATTAAATGTCAACCAAATGTCATGAAATTTTGAAAGTTAGTAGATGAAATGAAATGAAAACGCATGTGCTCGCACGTAGATGGCGCGCTTTGTTGCTGAGATATGGTTCGAGTATTAATACATAATTGTTGCACTGTCTATGCATACAATCGGGCTAGAACGGATTAGCGTCTGTAGACTCTGTGAAATAGGTCAGTAAACCAAATCGACTTTTTAGTAAAGTTAAAATTGTCCTGCATTGCTGGGACCAGTGACGCACACAGGGGATGATTTTGGGGGTTAAAATCTTCCAAATAAAAAAATGGCTGGTGCAAAATATGGTTTCAAATGGAATTGGGCTCAAACGTTGTATGCAAAGCCTTGCCCCCCAAATGAAATCCTGTGTGCGCCACTGGCTGGGACTCTGATTCAGACAGGAACCTATATTAGACCATAAAAGGTTTCAGCTAAACAAGTTTGTGAGACTCCTGTAATGTGAAAATCCTGTACATGTAGTTTGTGTCAACATTTTTGGAAATCATCTATGACAAAGTTTCCACTCAATAGTGGACACATCGAACATGTGTACAAATCGGGCTATATCGCAAAACGAACGTGATTTATTTAATTCGTTGGTTTTTGTACTACATTCCATATTCAACGTTTGTGCTGGCAACAATTTGGCGCTATTGCCACCAGCTGTCAATTACAAAAATCAATCATCAGTTCAATTGCAACATCGCTGAAATGTGGCTTAAACATTTTTAGTGCGAATTCGAAAGGAAACGCCTTCTTTGCGATTTGCATTGACAGGCTTAATTACGTCGAGCTAAAAACAACAATTATTAACAATATTAATGACGCATTAATTGCGCCGTAAACGCGCACCGACCAAAGCAATGGTCGAGAAAAGTGTTTGCAAACTGGCTGCGGTTGTTTGACGTTTGTGCATTGTGTTGTTGTGGGCATGCGGGACATGCGTGAGTGCGTTTTAATGGCAGCACTAATGTGTTGGTATGTTTGTACATATGTGAACATGTGTGCAGTCGTGTCTAAAAAGTGATGTGTAAATTTATCAATGCTTGGCGAATATTTTCCGTTGCACTTCGTGTGTTGTTTACTTTCTTTTTGCCGCAACGAGCAGCTGGCGATCTGCTTAAATGCTTTCAAAACGTTTTCAGTGTTTACATGTATTTTTGAAATATTGATTATGATTGTAGATACCGCTGACAGTGCAGGCTTGCAGGCTTAATTAGCTGCTTTAAGTGCCACCGCCGATCGACTGGCCACGGACATGGACCGCAGACCAGTTGTTGTCGATGAGCGCTGCTAATTCAATCAGGAAAACTGTGAACACTTGTTTGCATTCGAAGATTGCCACAGCGGAGATTGTTGTCGCTGTTGCTATCGTTGTTGTTGGCCATTAGACAATGCGACAAAGGCTGCGGCATAAATCTGGCGGCGATTGACGTCTGTTTTTATCGACTGCGACTGCGACTCCCAACTGCGACTGCAGTGAAGTGCCCTGCACGGGTAAAAATAATTCATAAAAATCTTATGAACGGCGTCCATAAATCTTTATTTTAAACTTTTTATAAAAATTCATAAATTTTTGGATTTTTTTCATAAAATTTATGAAACAGTTCATACATGTTTATGAACGCGTTCATAAACCATTTCATAAAAGCCGAATCTCACATTTTTGGTTCGGGTACGAGCCGAGCGGGCAGACTACCTTTATTTTGAACTTTTTAGAAAACATTCGTAAATTTTGTTAATTTTTTTCATAAACTTTATGAATCAGTTTTTGAACACATAATGTTTCTGAAATTCGTTCCTAAACCATTCGTTCGGCCACGTTGAATCCTAACGGCGATTGGCAGTTTTTTGTTTCACACTTGGAGGTTTTGCCATTGCCTGCCAAGAGCGCACTTGTGCGATTCTTGTAATTCTCATCTGCTTTATGTGGTTAGCGATAGAAGTAGATGAGCGTTTTTACCAGCCAGCGAGACAGGTAAATCGAATTTTATTAAATAAATTCTTTATATTATTATTTTTTTTATTTTTATATTATTTCATTGCTATTAACTGTAAATTTCTTTTAAGCGAAAATTTATATAAAACTTATAAAACGAAAATTTATTGAATTTTTATATTATTATTAAAAACTTAATTAATCATATTTATAATTAATAAACATTACTTAACATGTTTACTATAAATCACTTTCATATTTTGTAAGTTTCCATAAAAAGTATTAGAATTTTTCAAATAAACTAAAAAATCAAAAATATACCAATGTTTACAATTTTTTAGGGATTTTGAATTTCAGGAATTTTTTATGAATAAAATCAAAAATTTTATGAGTTTCGATGAATATGTGCATACAGTTTATGCACAAATTCACAATTTTTTTTTACGTTTTTTGTTCCGTGTGGCATTGTCATTGAACTTGACTTTGCCAGCGTTGTTTGTTTACCACTTGAGCGCACGTCTGTCTGTCGTGCTGTCTGGCTGCAATTACCCACACCCGCTTCGCCAGGCCTCGCGCAGCGCTGTGCGTGCTGCCATGTGGGCACAATTTGAAAAGTGTTTGCCGCGAAATTCATTGCGGAAAAACAATGCAGCCACAGCAGCTGCTTGCAGATTTTCACCGCAGCACGTACGATTACTACGTCTCTCTGTGTGAATGTTTTTCTTTCTAACAATACCAACAACAACAACAACAAGCATTAGCAAATCACATTTGATGCTCGTTGCTTGCATCATACACGAAAATGCGATAATATTGTGGCGCGTAATTTTTTCGCAGCCATTATTGCGCCAATAATTAATTTCAATATAATCTGGCTGCCGAAATACTCATTGCAACAATTTCTACTAAAATGCTGCAAGCAAATTTTTGATGCAGTCGTTTCGGGCTAATAACTTTTCAGTGCGCAGATCACTTTGGCCAGTAAAACATTTGCATTTACTTATTAATTGCTCCATTGGCGGTTATTGCTTTGCTACTGTAATAAACCAGTGTTGTTGTTGTTGTTGTTTGTCTGCTTAAAATGTGATTAATGACTTTGTACGTTGTTGTTGTTTGTATTGTTGTCGTTTGTTTAGTTCACTCATGTCGCATGCATTGTGTTTCTTTTGAGTTATAGTCGACCATCGATTGTAATTAACACCAAATTTTACACAACTGACGGTGACAAAATAATAACAATAAATAAATAAAGTAAAAAAATTAAAAATTAATAAAAAATTTAATGAAAAAATTGAAAAAAAATGTATTAAAAAACACTTATTGACTTTAAATTGTACAGAATTGCAATAATCAACATTGTATTTCAACAATTGAATCGATTTCGCATTTAAACTGTCAAGCGGCGTGTCCGCGTTGTGAATTAGACAATCAAATTTCAAATTGTCTAAATTTGTTTGCTGGGTGTCTATCCGCTTCTTTGATTTGTATTCAGTTCGCATAGCGACAAAAGTTGACAAGGCTTGTTACAAGTTCTAATTGATTGCTGCTGCTAGTAGATTCAGAATTTGACGAATAAGTACCGGAAATATTTTTTTTAATACAAAAACGTCATAGCAATTATGACTCAATCAATTAAGATTAATTAAGATTTTTACATTTTTTTAACCCGTTCACTACAGGTTTTTACTGGGTAAAGTTAAATTTTTACATTTATCAATTTACTCTAAGTAAAACTAATTTTTAAAATTTTTTTACCCTGTTTGTGAACTCTGTTTTTTAAGAATATTTTCATATGACAGCAGTTTTGGCTGCAATAATTACTTAAACCTAAAATTGTTTACGTATAATTTAAAATTGAATATTTATTTATTTACTTCAGCTAAAATTATTTAAAAAATGTGTCTGAGTTGAAGTAAAAAGTCAAATTAAAAATGCCCCTTATTTTTGTTTGCTTCTTTGTTTTACTATAAAGAAAGGTTCAAAAAACGTGTACATTTACCTTCTTTAAATTTACATATTCAATTTCATAATTTTGTATTATTCCTAAACTTCAAACTAAGTACCAACCAAAAAATGTATTTTTAAAACCATAGAAATTTTAACGTCCATAAAGTAGCATGTTATCATATGGCAACAAAATAGCGAAAGGGTTAATAGCAAAAAATTAGAACGTATACCTTGAATCCGAGCTTTAGTTTTCCCCACTACGTCAATATTTTGAAAAAGATTGTATCTCATATTATGACTAATGTTCTGTTAGCCAACGATTTGTTAAACTTGTTGTTTGAATGAAATTCGTTACACAATAAAATTGAAAAAATAAATACTTAGAGAACACAAAAATTAAAAAATTATAAAAAAAATGAAAAAAAAAAATTAAATGAAAAAATAAATTCCTAGAGACCAAGGAATCAGAATTGCTTCGAGGATTGGAAAAAGCGCTGACATGAGTGCATTAGATCTGAGAGGATTACTTGGAACGATATAAAATATTGATGACAAATTAACACTACTTCTTCTTCTTATTCCTTGTGTTTTAACAATCGGTCCATTGGTGGCCTACTTAAGTGTGTGTTTCGATAAAGTTCAGAGCCCAGAGATCCACTTCAGCCCAGCCTTACCTAACCAAATGAACCTAAACTAATATGGAATTAAAAAAAATTAAAAACTAATGCAATGAATGGAATGGAAATGAGAGGAGTCGAGAAAGTGAACCCTAAAGGGTCCAACTTCTCAAGCACTCAGGCTAGATAGCCCATTGATCTTAAGATTCGAGAGGAAAAGGGTGATAGAAGAAAGTGAGGTGAGGTTAAAGAAAGAAAGTAGTAGAGAAGGGATAGGGACTACAAGCATTCCAGCACGAATTTCCTGAAAAGAATGGACCAATATGCGCCATCTCGTTCTGGCAAAGGCGAAGAATGCACAGAAAAAGTGTTCTGAGCTGTCTATCTCCTCCAGACTAGATGTGTAAGTGGATCCCCAATGATACCCATTGTGGCCATATGTTGGCCCCATGGATTGTGTCCTGTGATTTGTCCGATGATGCGGCGAAGATATTTTTTTCTGAAATTTTCAACGAATATCCCTGCCTTCCTGCTCGGGCCTAACACAAAACACTTGGCAGTCCTGTAGCTTCCCAAACTAGACCAACGCTCCCTATGTAAGCTGTTTCCATAGGAGTTGATCCAGTCCGACCTAAGCTTCATCTTACATTCTTGGACAAACTTTGAAGTCACTCGCACGTTCTACAGGGCCTTAAGTGCAGCCTTGCTTTCACTGTAGACTCCTATAACTTGTGAAAGTTTCATACAAAACTTTACTACTACAACTCATGAACAGAAAGAGCGAGATTGTTTTAATCAAATAAAATCTTTCTAAACTTTTAAAAGCTCATAACTTCTATGTTATCCAATCTTTTTTCTTAAAACTTAGGATTTATGTTAATTAAAGTATTTCCAACAAAACCTCATAGATTTTTACGGTAATAACATTACAATTTAGGATTTTTGTCACTACTCGCAATACTGTGCAACTCTCACAAAAAACAAAGAAATAATTTAATTTTTATCAGCGACTGTACATCTAAAAAAGTTCACAAACCGCTGCTTCGATTGACAATCCACATCCGTAAATAATTTCGCATATACAGCACGAACGGTTGCAGGAAGTGAAGCCTTTGTCTAGTTATAGGAATTTTATCGGACCAGTTATACGAATCTTTATACTTGAATGTATCTTTCTTTCAACAAGAGGTGATTTTTCTTTCCGATACTTGCCAACTATTGTGGTCCATTACTTATCTTAGAGATTACACTTTGGACTAAAATATTGCTTTATGAAATTAATCCTTAAACATTTTTTCAGTTTTGATTTATTTCTGACGTTCAAAATACATTTTGAGCTTTGATGGATTCAGAGATATAAAGAAGAACTTGATGGCAAATATTTTCGTCTTAAAATTTTTCCTTAAAAGTCCAGTTTCAAAGGACAATTTTTGCATTGTAGGGAAAAAGGGTCAATTTGATCCATAAAATAGGAGTTAGAGGGTTAAAATGCTTCACAAAAACTCTCCCCGTAGTATTTTACATGAAATTGCTAACACATTATATAACTAAAATGGTTTACGTATGCCGATTCCCAATAAGAATGTGCAGAGGGGAGACACTTTAAACCCTCTAAAAAATATCAGACATTGGCTTTCAAAACATCAAAACTTGTCTATTTTTATTTCAGTCTAAACGTTGTTATTTAGGAAACAATTTTATTTTGTTGTTTAGTGTTATCAATAAGTTATCATTGTGCTCAGGTTTCTCACTAAAAACGTAACGAATACCATTTCGCAGCCATCCTTTTTTTTTGATAGACTGAAAAAACCATTACGGCGAACATGAGAGGAGAAATATAAAAATTTAAGGCTCTGATGGTAACACCGAAAATTACACTATTCAACACAAAAAATGCACTTAAAAAATAAAAGTGTTTTTAGACTAATTTTGAGCCGCTGAACACGAAATTGAAAATCAAAAAAATGTTTAAGAAGCGTTTTAAAAAAATTTTCAAAAATATCAGTTTTTTCCTGTTGTTTCAGTTACGAACGCATATCTCGTAAACGAATCGTACGACTAACTTAAGCGGTCGTTTAAAAGACAATACCTTATCCTTTCCAGCGATATATAGATTGTCGAAATCGGATCAGATTTTGGGAAGATACTGGCAGTGAAAATGTGAAAAATAGAAATTTTTAACCATTTTCAGAAATTATAAATTTTCGTATGATTTTTTTATATATAAAATAAATGATATCTCCTGGTTTTAAAATCTAAGATGAAAGATATTAATATATTAATATATTTTTCATCTTAGATTTGAAAATTTTAATTTTTTTTTAATATTCTTTAATAAAAACATACACTCGACATTACATTACACTTTCACTTAAGTGACCCGTTCAAACCCATCACCGGTTTTCAATTGGCCACAACAAATTTTTCCTTCAATTCGAACCTCACAATGGGCGTGTTCCAAAGGTAAATTGCAGGTGTTGTGACAGTTGTCACCAATCGAAACACCTGCAAATTTCAATACTCCAATTTGGCAACTATGACGAACGCCTGTCACACGCTTCTTGGATGGTGGCCAAGTGTTGCATCTGAAATGTTGCTCGAGAAATACCCAAACGCAATGCCAAGCTGACTGGACAGCAACTGGTATTGTCACCATCGAAATGCACGTGCAAAGCAAATTCAATCAGTAAAAACACTAAGTGCGAGCATAATTTTCAGCTTCAGAGCCATTAGTGCAGCGCCCATAAATCAAAACACAGCGTCGTTGCAACGCCAGAAAAACTGGGTCGACAACACAATTTACATTTTCGCAAAGTGCACAGCGATACGAAATTAATTAGGCGCGCAAAATACCCAAAATGCCGTCGATATGTGAGAAATCGTAGGGATCGCGCAACATTATCGACTACGCAGACAATTTTGCAATTTGCACAGTGACGACGTCGACGACGACGATGATGGCGACACGGCCGGAGTGGGCTGCTGTGCTGTTGCAATGCCAGACATGGCCATAATTGAGGCTGATGTGGAAGAAGCAGCGCGCAATCGATGACACATCAATCATCACCAACCAATCGGCGTTTATTACTCGCAGTTGCAATTACAAAACGGAAACCGAACCAACCAAATGCAGACAGAATTTCTACACGAAATAATGCGTCCGTATGTTGACTGATTAGAATTTGACGCACATTGGCGCGCAGCGGCACGCACGCATTCACACGCAGCCGCACGGTTAATGAAATAATAATGAAGAAAAAAGGCAATTAAAACGCTTTTGCACTGCTTGTGGCCATAAATGCGACGGAAAAGCGAGCGACTGCAGGCGCTCAGCTGTCAATAGCCGGCAGCCAGCAATGGATGCCCGCTTGGCTGCCAATCGCAATTGTAGCAACCGTCGCAACGACAGTCGCAGCAGCAGTTGCAGTCGTCGTGTTGGCAGTGTTGGCGGCTGTCATTGCTCGAAACAATGTGGTTCGGCCGTGTGGTGGTCCCAGCAGTCGAGCGCCAAGTAAGATTGTTAAAAGTTCGTCCAAAGACACAAACACCGTCGTCGTCGACGACTGCGGCGGCGGCGGCGACGGCGCAAGTGGCTAATAAAGTTTATAAAAATCGCAGTGCGCCACATAACGGACAACAGTCGCGTGCTGGCGTCCTCCATGTTGGCAGCTCACTTCAGTGTTTCGGTTTCGGTGCTCTACTTGCTGCGAGAATAAAAAGTGTGCGCGTTGCATTGCTGGTGCGAGGGAAGCGGAAGTGTGTTGTGTTGCATCCTTGAAACATAAATAATTCCTTGCATCCTTGAAAAATTCGGCAAATATAGTCGAGAACATGAATTATTGCATCGGATGTTTGTGCTGGCTTGTCGCCTTCGTGTGGCATCTGCAAGTGGCGCGTGCAGCCTACAAGCTGCAGGAACGTTACAGCTGGACCCAGTTGGACTTTGCTTTTCCCAATCAACGGCTGAAGGAACAGGCGCTCGCCAGTGGCGATTATATTCCACAAAATGGTCTGCCGGTGGGTGTTGAACACTGGGGAAATCGGCTATTTGTCACCGTTCCACGCTGGAAGGATGGTAGGTGGACATTTCTTTGAAAACAACTTAAAGTGAATATAAATATTTTTTTAAATCGGGGTGAATTGGCTGTTGAAGAATGGAAGGACATTTTATGGTAAAAAAAACTTAAAGTGAATATAAATATTAAATGGATTGTGAGGAAATCGGCTGCCAGTGTTGCCAGATCAAGAGATTTTCTCCTAGATTTAGGAGATTTTTGGCCTTTCATTCTTCTTAAGATTTTAACGGTGATACATTCGACATCATTAGTGACACTGAAGCCTTGAATATTGAAAGCAACGAGTCTAATTAAATTTAATTACATTTCATGCTTCAAAGTGTATAATTTATGCAATTAATAAAGAAAGTTTACAAAAGTGATTTTCATACCGAGTTGTTAAGCGGAAGCTGAATGACTAAAAAGGCTGCAAAGAAAAAAATAAAAATATTTGTATGTTATAAAAATAAAAAATAAAAGAAATTGTATTTTATTTTAAAATAAATTAATTTTTTTTTATTAAAAAAAAACAAAAAAAAATTTTTTTTTATAAAAAAAAAAGATTTTTATTTTCTATTTTTAATAAATTAAAAAAATTTAAATATTTTTATTTTTTATTAACACTTTCGCGTCCGATCACGTATTTTTACGTTTTATGCCAAACAAACCTAGGAGCCGTTCACGTATTTTTACGTTTTATGCCGAACAAACGTAGGAGCCATTCACGTATTTTTATGTTATTAAAAATTGTAATTTAACTGTTTCCGGGGCACTACTAAAAAAAAAAAATTAAAAATAGCGGCGCCAACGCAACGGCATACGTAAACAAAGCGGCAATAGGTTTTAGTTTAACTGCACAGAGAGCGGACGCGAAAGTGTTAATATTATTATATATATAATATTATTATTTATATTTTGTATAAAAAGTCACCAAATTCTAAGAAATTGCGTCATTGTATACATAATTGTTTTTCTAATTGAAGTTAAAAATCAGTCAAAATGACTTCCTTGGGCCTTATTTTTTATTAAAAAAAAATATTAAAAAAATATAATAATTTTTTATTTTTAATAAAACTATAAAAATATTTTTAAAGACATTTAAAAATGTTTTATTTTATTTGAAAATGAAAATATTTAAGAATATTTTTATTTTTTTTTTTATAAAAAAAAATAAAAAATTAAAATTATTTTTATTTATTTTTAAAATAAAAATTTTTTTAATTTTAAATTAAAATACAAATAATTAAAATACAAATATTTTTTTTTTTTTATAAAAAAAATAAACAATTCAAATAATTTTTATTATTTATTTTTAAAATAAAAAATTTTTTTATTATATATTTTTAAAATAAAAATTTTTTTTTATTTTAAATTAAAATACAAATATTTTTAATTTATTTCAAAATAAAATATTTTTAGTTTTTATTTTATTTTAAAGTAAAAATATTTTTACTTTGTTTTAAAACGGGAATATTTTTTTTAAATGAAAAAAAAGAAATTTTGTTTGGGGTTTGTTAAATTTTTGCGAAGAAAATTCAGCTGTTTTTTAATATTTAGGAGAAATTCATTTCAGGTATCTGGCACCACTGTCGGCTGTTCACACCGTCCAAGGTAGAATGTGGACGGGTGGTAGATGGACATTTTTGAATAAAACCAAAAATGAACATGAATATTGTTTTAAAATCTGCTGTTGAAATATGGAAGATAGAAATTGATAAAAAATAAAATGAATCTTAGCAATTTCTAAAATTTAAGCTGTAAAGAAACAGTTAGTCTGACTGACTAACTCAAGACAAACAATTAAAGGTATTGAGATGCAAATTCTTACAAACACAAACAAAATTTTTTAAATTAACATTGCTACAAGCTACACTTGAGACCCAACACTGACTACCCCAAGTTCAAAATGTTTAACAGTTTTTATTGAAGAAAAATTGTACATATACGAGTATAAAAAATATTTTAATGCTTCACAGACAGCTAAGACAGTTTTTCAGCACCTAAAACACAGTCCAATATTTCTTATAAAACGTTCTTCTTATGGCCTTGAATATGGTTTTCTCTAGATGCCAAAAGCCTTAGTCTACTTTTAAGCCGAACTGGGTTCGCTACGTGGCCGGACACGCTTAAGTTCATTATGCATTCCAAAGTTTCACTTCAATGAAGCGGAATAGGTTTTTTCTATTATAAGGTGGCTTATTAGCTGCCAATAACGGTACATAATGGTTAATTGAATTTTCAATACAATTTACATAGTGAGCGGGTGCAGTTAACGAAATTCTTGAATGCATAGACGGAAATATTCATTACACAATTTAATCAAATAAAAACATTTGTACGTGTAAGTGTGAATGTGAATGTGTCGTAATAAAAAATGAGATACTTATGTTATAATGAACAACAACAATTTACACAAACATCAATTATGATTTAGTTGGCTGACAGGTGGAATTGAATGCTGGCAGCTGAAGAAATTGTCGGCATACTTTGACTTCAATATTGACAGCACTGCGAATGGTTCGACATTTACTTGCATTATGCGAGCCACAAAATGTAGCAATATTTTTTTTTCTTATTTAACAATATTAACCCTAACAAACACAAAGCTCACTTTGGCTGCTGGGCCAAGCTGAACAATTTGTAAATCTGGCAAATTCGAAAAACTGTAGCATACGTTTCAATCGATCAATTATGCAGCCTGCACAATGGACTGTCAAGTTAGCAGCGACAGTCAACACGACACATGTGCACGCAATTAGCCAAATACAATGCGCGCATGCGCAATGCGTGCCAGCGTCTGGGCCAACTTTTGCCTATCTACCATTTGGTACATAAATGTTGTTGTGGCTGTTGTTGGTGTTGCCTGATTGGCAGCGACAAGCCACGACGCATTCTGACGCTGCTCGAACAAGCGCACACAATTACGTCGCTGCGGGGTGGTGTTGCATGTTGGCCACTTTTTGGTATTGAAATTTGCTCGATTTGTCGCTAATGGCGTTTCGATCACTTGTCACTGTCGGACATGCCCATTTAGCAGTTAATTGAGCCGAGTAAATGGATGATTTTGGCGGTTACCTTTGCGATTCAGATCGGCTTGTTTGTTGAGATTTTTTTTGTTGCTCATAAATCCGTAAGCGGCGTGAAACCGCGGTTGGTCCCCAGCTGCAAGAAAAAAACATTGATTAAAACAATCAGTGATTTTGGAATTAAGTGACACTTGTCATTTTGTGCGCCGACAAGGAAAATCCAGTTTTATTGGAATTCGCATTTGTATGGTTTGCTATGTTGCGGTATTTAATGCGCGTGTTTACAACAAAAAAGGTTACAACTTTTTATGAGCAATTCAATATATATGGACGATAATTAATATGAGCCTAAGTTTACTGTTGTTTTTAAAACACAATAAAAAAGATAAAAGTCTCTTGTGGAAGCGGTAAAAGAAACAAATTAAGCAGAATGCAGTCACTTGTCAGGCGATAAATTTCAACAAATCTTTATTTGAAAAAGTGAAATTGTTGTGAGGACTTTTTAAAGTCTAAAATACATGCAAATTGTTCATAAAGAAATCTCATAATTTTGAGTGGTTGTTAAAATGCCTTAAAGAAGACGAGCCAACATAGCTCGTCGGGGTAAGTCAAATGTGCGGCTTCACAGGAACCCTGCACTGACGTGCAACTGACCTGCAAGCGACGACTAAAGAAAATACTGTGAGGCTCAAGCGGTTGCATTAACGATATCAACGACGAGTTGAAAGTTTGATAAGGATTAACAATTCCTTATGAAAGTTACAGGTGAATCATTTTAGGTAGTTCGTCGTTTATCTGGTCATCTGATCTATATATAAGTTAACATATTGGTGACACAAAATAATTTAACTCTTACTTACACTTGCGCTCATAAAACATAACCACAAAAACACCTGAAAAATGCTTAATTAGAAAGTACTTAAGCTCGAATTAGTACAACAACAACAGCACCTGAAAAATGCGTTACTAAAAAATGTACTTAAGCTCGCGTTAGTACAACAACAACATTAAAAAAATGCGTTACAAAAAAATGTACTTAAGCTCGCGTTAGTAGAACAACTTAGTACAACAACTTAAAAATTTACCTAAGCTCGCGTTAGTACAACAACAACACCTGAAAAACGCGTCAGTCAAAAAGTACTTAAGCACGCTAGTACAACAACAACAACAACACCTGAAAAATGCGTTACTGAGAAAGCACTTAAGCTCGCGTTAGTACAACAACAACAGCACCTGAAAAATGCGTTACTAAAAAATGTACTTAAGCTCGCGTTAGTACAACAACAACAACTAAAAAGTGCGTTACTAAAAAAATGTACTTAAGGTCGCGTTAGTACAACAACACCTGAAAAATTCCTTGCTAAAAATTTACTTAAGGGGGGTTTCTACCTTGTGCGGTAAAAAAAATCGATTTTTTTTTTCATGCATTTTTGGATTAATACATGATTGTAGAATACGCTCCCAAAATTTGAAGTTGAAATCTTTCGAATTACGGAAGCAATTTATAGAAACAGGTAGCGGTGTCGAGCGCGCCGAGCTGCTGAAGCAAAACTTTGAACGCGTTTTTCTCAAAACTACATTTTTTGACCTTGCGGAAGTGATTTAGGCCACACGAGTTGAGCAATAGCTACGAAATTTTAAACAGTCATTTACCAAGGTCTTAGCTATGGCACGAACTAGGATCTTCAAGAAATAATAATTTTTTCTCATTAAAAATAGAAATTTGTATTGAAAAAAGTAGGTAAAAATTGAGTTTTTTAGTCAAAATCGCATATATCCTTCATTTTTCATTTGTTTTTTAAAATCCTAGTTCCAGCCATAGACAAAAGGATACAGAATAAGAAAAAATTTCACTTTTGTGTTTCAAGTCATCTCAAACAGCGGCAGGACTTCCGCGAGTAAGGAAGTCCTGCCGCCATTGCTCGATGGCCCCCTCCCCCCCTTTGCATATTTTATCTTGAAACTTTTTTTACTTGTACAATAAACATATACCTACATCTGAAAAAATTTTCCAGTGTTTATCTTAAAAACCTTCCCATCAAAAATTTTTCAAAAAAACATGTTTTCTCGGCCGCACAAGGTAGAAACCTGCCTTAAGCTCGCGTTAGTACAACAACAACAACACCTGAAAAACGCGTCAGTCAGAAAGTACTTCAACTCGCGTTAGTACAACAACAACAACAACACCTGAAAAACCCGTGAAACTAAAAAAGTACCTTGGATCTGACACTTGCATGACAGTTCATGTGTGATACAAAAATAAAAGTAACTTAGTATTTTCACTTCTTAGTATCAATTTTTTTTTTTTTATTTTGATTTAAATAAAAATCATTTGTCGTGCGTTAGCCTCGCTAAAATTTGAAAACGGCTGAACCGATTTGAATCAGTGTTGCCAAATACCTGAAATGACTTTCTCCTGAAAACAATTGAAATTTCCTCACAAAAATTAAAATAAACTCCTAATTTTTTTTTTAATTAAAAAAAACTCCTAAAATCTTGATAAAGTTTTTGTCTTTATAAATTAAGAAATTAAACTTCTCAAAAAGTAACAATATATTTAGTTATTTTTGTTTGTCTTTTTTGCGGATTTTTATACATTCAGCTTCAGCTTAATAACAACTTAACAAAAACAAAACATATACAAAATGAGATCGATATGAAATTCGCTTCTGTAAACTTCCTTCATTCATTGCATGAATTATACACTTTGAAGCATACAATTTAATTAAAATAGACCCTTTAGCTTTCAATATAGAAGGCTTCAGTGCCACTTATGATATCAAATATATAGTATCATCATTAAAATCTTCTAAACTTTCCCATAAACAATTCTTCGCCCTAAAAATTCTCCTAAAAGGCCAAGAATCTCCTAAATCGAGGAGGAAATCACCTGATCTGGCAACACTGATTTGAATAAGTTGTTGGTGGTTTTGTTTGCTTTGAATTAGGAAAGGTTTACAAACTTAAAAAAATTGGAATTTGATGGACGTTGGATAATGGGTGTGCACTTATTTTGCGACCGAAATTTCCGGCATAACTTTGAAACTGTAAGTCGCACATCAATAGAACTTAATTGATTTACTGATGTCTTTTTTTCTGAATTTATCTCCACTGCCCACCATCTTTTGGTGGGGCCAACTGGAGAGAATTTTTGCACCAGGCCGTAACCAGGTAACGAGTTTTTATGGTCAGTTAACACTAGCACGGCAGCCGCCGTGGCTTAGTTGGTTAGTGCGTTGGGCCGCGAGTCGCAGGCAGCAACCTCAGGTTCAAATACTGCTTGTAATAACACCTAAAAAAATAACGGGAAAACTCGTTTTCTCTTTCGGTGGCTGTCCTCTCATCTGGAAATGGCAAACCTCTGAGAGTAAAAATTGCTTATGAAAAAGCTCCCAACCTGCCGTTCGGAACCGGCATAAAACTGTAGGTACCTTCCACCCACGTACAAATTCACACGCACAACACGGGTAGTTGCGGGAAGCTAGGCCTTAGTCTCGCGTAAGCGGGCTGTCGTGCCAGTCAATTAATTAAAAAAATTAAATTAACACTAGAAAGACCATTGCGGTTATTTTATTGGTTTTTCATTTTTAAACATCTGTATTTTCTTTAGTATTTCTATCAACTTTTGCTTTGGTGAATTTTATTTTTTTATCGGGTTCTACAATTAGGGTTCTACAAGTATAATTACAATTAGCCAAATACGATGTATACTTTTCGAATGCAATTGTGGTATCAAAACAGGAGCCTCAAACACCCAAACAAACTAATTAATATTTAAAAAAAAAATTTAAAGCAGATCTCTGGAAGATTTTGCATTTTTTTTATTACTCTCATTCCTACAAAATATTTTTGTAAGCTTCTTTTCTGACCAGCAATGCTGACTAATTAAATCCTAAATCCTAAATTAATACAACAATTTCTTCATAACTCAAAATTCACAACTCAAACAACAACTCGAACAAAGGCTCAAAGGCAACTCAACGTGACCAGCAATGCTGTTTAATTGAATTCTTTAGAGGCCTACAACAATTTTTTCATAATTCATAATTCACAACTCAAACAATATCTGCATCAACGTCATGAAATATTTATTTCACTTATTAGTCTTATCAATCACCAATCTTATCAATCATCTTTCGAAGATTTTTCAATTCTCGTATTCTTCTCAACGCTATTTAAAAATGTTTGTAAGCTTATTTCCTGACCAGCAATGCTGACTAACTGAATCCTTTAGAGGTATGCAACAATTTCCTTATAATTCATAATTCACAACTCAATTGGAGTAGAATGGATTTATTCCACTTATCAGTCTTATCAATCACCATTAAATGATGTTGTAAATCTTATTAAGTGACAACTTCAGTGACTCTGCGCCTATTAATGCATTATTTATTTCACGCATCGCGACGTCCCGCCGCGCCAGTGACAACTCGGCGTCACATCTCTCAGCTGAAAAAACGTCAGCAACGGGCAACAAGCGGAGGTGATAATGAAACACCGTATCCAGTTGTCAACAACAGGCATTAACGGCTACAAATGCCGCTACAGGCAACGCAAACAACACAAAACAGCGCAAAGCAAATCTGCAACAAATTAACATTTGCAAGTAAATTTTTCGACGACCAAAAGTCAGCATTCGGCGGCAATTTATAAATGTCTAATTGGCGGCAATGGTCAGCGCAGCCATTAAAGACGTGACGCAGCAAACGGGGTTCCGCTGCCACATTTGGCGCATCGCGTTCGAGCAAAAACATTCAATGTTCATGTCACCGATGCTTGGCTATCCATGTACACGAATGCCGCGGATAGTCGCCAGTTCGTGGTCGGCAACATGTTGCAACAAGCGATCACTAAACACGGCGCTGGGAAATGTTGCTGACGCTGTGCGGCGCACAACCGGTTCGCAAAAATTCACACAATCCGCTGCCAGATCGATTCAAGCCAAAGCGCAGCGCAGCCAAAGGCGGAAATATGTTTGATTGAAGTGTGCGGCGGCTGTGGCCTTTTCGGGTAGTTGTTGTAAACTGTGTTTACAATGTTGTCGCGTCGACGTCGACGTCGACGTCTCCATCAACACTCGACTGTGCAGTGCAGTGTTTTTTTGGCAACAGGTGCATGATGCAAAATATTGCTAGACTTCATATCATAGGAAATCATAGGAAAAACTAAGATGAGAAAATTACTGAGCGTTTGCAACATTCGGAAATGTGTAAAACCAACAAGGAAGCCATTTTGTAGCATTAGCCATCTGATCCTTTCACCTGCAAAGCAACTTGGATTTGCTGATAATTTTCTTTTAAGAGCCAAATTGCTGTCATTATGGCAATAAAATTGAGTGCCGCTAATAAGCGCTCTCGACAATTGCAGCTCTTTGCATCACAACAAGCAATTATAATATCGGCTATAACTGGATGCCAATAATGCCACACACCGCTGGTGGCATTTGCATGACACACACGATTTCAATTTACATATTTGAGTTGTTTTTGAAAAATGTGAACAATTTTTCGCTTATTTGTTGTTACGTGTTAATTGAATTTTAGCTACAATTTAACTTCAAATTTCGCACATACAGACAACTGCAAATTAAATGGTGGCAGCAAACTCAACAACAACAACAACACTGCTGACAGGTTTTTGTGTATGTTTGATTTGAGTTTTTTTTGTAGGATTTGGTCAACGTTGGCACACTCCAACACGTTTTTGCTTGTGGGATTGATTTATTGTTGTCGGTTTGTTTGACGTAAATTGTGTGCCAGTTGGACAAACTAACAATGTGGCTGTGCTGACTGTTTGATGAGCTACAAGGGTGGTCTGAAAAGTATGCGACCTCAACATGACTGAGATTTTGGTCAAATGAGGAAGACAACACTTTTCTTCTTTCTTGCACAGAAAGATAAAGAATACTAAATTTGAAGAAACAATTTTTTGTATCTTTGTTAGCTTGGAAAGTTTTCATACCTCCCTCGTATGTTCCTACAATCTATGATTGATATGAGTCATGTGTTTTGTTGCTGGCATTGGGACACAGTTTGAACCTAAATCTCTCTTAATCAAACTTCTTCAGACCACAAATTCAAACACATTTCTACTTTTAAATTTAAAACTATAGCTGTAATCTGTTATTGAATTCCTAGCTAGTAAAATTCCTAGTTTACTCCTATCTTATTTATGACTGACTAACTGACTGGCTGACTGATTCATCATTGCCCAACTCAAACCGCTCAAGATACAAACATGAAATTTGACTTATAGGTACATCTTGGCAAATGAACTTCCACTAAGACGGGATTTTTTTTAATTCGGGGTCTAAAAGCGCAAAACATGGGTTAAGGCGTTGTATGAAAAAACGCGATTTAATGGACCTATTGATTTCAAACTCCAAAATACTTCAAATCAAAAATAATTCTACACGTATTTTTTATTTTTACAAAACTTAAAATTTAACGGGGCCAACAATGGGTTAAGACTGGTAAAAGACTAAAAAAAAAACATGAACCCATTGGTGTATTGACCTCAAGGTTGGTGAAAAGACTTGAAATCAAAAATAATTTGGCACGTGTTTGTCATTTTTTTGAAAATCAAAACTTAAAGGGGTTAACCAAGGGTTAAAATATTGTATGAAGAAACATGGTTTTTTATGCCTTTTGACTCCAAACTTGGTGAAAGTACTTCGATGTGAAATCATTCGATAAGTGTTTTTCATTTTTTCGAAAATCAAAATCTGACGAGGTCAACGAAGGGTTAAAAGTTTATATGGAGAAACTGTGAAAAACATGAATTAGTGGGCCCATTGACTTCAAACTTGGTGAAAATACTCTTAATGAGAAATAATCCGACACGTGTTTTTAATTTTTTCGAAAATCGAAACCTGACGGTGTCAACTATGGGTTAAACGTTTATATGGAGACACAAAATTTTATGGTCCTTTTAACTTTAAACTTAGTGCAGGCACTTAACATGTGAAATAATTCTAAACGTGTTTTTCATTTTTTCAAAAATCAAAATCTTACGGGATCAACGACGGGTTAAATGTTTATATGAATGAACTGTGAAAAGCATGAATTGTGTTAATGTTCCAATTGACTTCAAACTTGGTGAGAAATAATTTGACACTTGTTTTTAATTTTTTTCCAAAATAAAAATCTAACGGGTTCAACGATGGGTTAAGAGTTTGTATGGGGAAACATGATTTAATAGGTCAATTGACTTAAAATATGGTTAAAGCACTTCAAGTGAGAAATAATTAGATTCGTTTCTTTTTTATAAAAAACTAGCTGACCCGGCGAACTTCGTCCCGCACCACATGTTTTGTTTTCTTATAATGAAATACGCGAGATGGCGAATCTATGGCGATGCAAATTGACGAAGAAACCCAACTAACGGAAAAGAAGGGAGCTACCGATTAACGCAATCGAGGCCCTCAAATAAGCAATGTTGCTGCTAAGTTTCAGTAAAGAAATGGATTGCGCTTGAACCAGATTTAAATTATATTGGCAGGGCCACGCCCCTTTATTCAATACCCGTACAATGCCCTCTGTCGAAGGAGAAAATGGTAGGTTCGTACTTAGTTTCATTGCTGAGCGACCTATAGTTCAGCGGACTATTTGGGTCACAACAAATGTGTCACGCCCCTTGTCCAACGCCCATCAAATCCTACCAGTAGAATGACTCATCTATGGGACGACAGGGTACTAAATTTCAGTGTTGTACGACTTACAATGTCAAAGATATTCTATATCAAAGATTTGGCTTGTATGGGCGGTGCCACGCCCCCTTGTTTAATACCTTCAGCATTCCCTCTGTCGAAAGAGAAAATGGTAGGTTCGTACTTAGTTTCATTGTTGTGCGACTTACCTATAGTTCAGCAAAATGTTTGGGTCACAAAAAATGTGCCACGCCCATCAAATATTACCAGTAGAATGACTCATATATAAAACGACAGTATACTAAATTTCAGTGTTGTACGACTAACAATTTCAAAGATATTCTCTATTAAAGATTTGGCTTGTATCGGTGGTGCCACGCCCCCTTGTCCAATACCCGCCTCATACCGTCTGTCGAAAGATATGAGTACATGATATGTCCATACTAAGTTTCATGGCTGTGCGAATTATAGTTCAGCGGAATAATTGGGTCACAAAAAATTTGCCACGCCCCATTTCCAACGCACATTAAATCTTACCAATAGAATGACCCATCTATGGGACGACACTATACTAAATTTCAATGCTGTGCACCTTACAATTTTGAAGATATTCTCTATTAAAGATTTGGCTTGTATGGGTGGTGCCACGCCCCTTGTCCAATACCCGCCTCATTCCGTCTGTCGAAAGATATGAGTACATGATATGTTCATACTAAGTTTCATGGCTGTGCGACTTATAGTTCAGCGGAATAATTGGGTCACAAAAAATGTGCCACGCCCCATTTCCAACGCCCATCAAACCTTACCAATAGAATGACTCATCTATGGGACGACACTATACTAAATTTCAATGCTGTGCACCTTACAATTTTGAAGATATTCTATATTAAAGATATGGCTTGTATGGGCGGTGCCACGCCCCCTTGTTCAATACCCGCACCATTCCCTCTGTCGAAAGATATGAATAAATGGTAGGTTCGTACTTAGTTTCATTGCTGTGCGACTTATGGTTCAGCGGAATATTTGGGTCATACAAAGTGCCACGCCCCTTGTCCAACGCCCACCAAATTTTACCAGTACAATGACACATCAATGGGACGGCGCTATACTAAATTTCAATGCTATCCGACTTATAATTCCGAAGATATACCATATTAAAATTTTAGGTTGTATGGGAGGTGCCACGCCCACCTGTCGTATAAACATGTAATATCGCTATAAACCACCGCATTAACATCTTCTATCACATACGAAAAAAATTTTCCCAAAAGAATGAACCGTTTTCGCAAACACTGGCTACACACAAGAAGTGAACTTTTTTTTATATATACAAGGTGCGTCCCAAAGTAAACAGGACTTTTGCAATAGGGACGTTTCTGGTGGCGCCATCTATGTGTGAGGACATGCGTTGGAAAGGTACATCTTTCATTCACATACTTTCTAAATTTCATGACATTTGGTCTAGTAGACGCCGAAATATCCCGCTCAATGTGACAGTATGTTTTTAACTTTGGTACGAGAATGTCGATCGAACAAAGAGCTAATATTAAGTTCTGTTTTAAACTTGGTAAAACTTTTACCGAAACGATTAAATTGTTAAAGCAAGTTTATGGTGATGATTGTTTATCCCGTGGCCGTGTTAATGAGTGGTTGAATCGATTCAAGAATGGTCGTGAAGACATGAATGACGACGAACACGTCGGCCAGTCGAAATTTGTGATTACTGACGATGCCATCAAAACTGTGCGTGATTTTATCAAAATGCAGCCAAAATCATCATTGGAATTGATGGAAATGGAATTGAACATCTCCAAAACATCAATTGATCGCATTTTAACCGAACATTTGGGTCTCCGTAAAGTGTGTTCTCGCTTCATTCCGCACACTTTAACCGACGACCAAAAAGCGCAGAGAATTGAGCACGCAAAAGACATCGTTCGGGAAGCCAGACGTGATCCAAATTTCTTGTTCAACATCGTAACCGGTGACGAAACGTGGTGCTTTCAATATGATCCCGAAACAAAGCGTCAAAGTGCCGAATGGAAGCACCCAGATGAGCCAAATCCGAAAAAAACCCGCCGTGAGAAGTCAAAAATCAAAACTCATCTCATTTGTTTCTACGATTCAAAGGGAATAATTCATCGAGAGTTTGTTCCACCGGGAAAAACAATTAACGCTTTGTTTTATGTTGAAGTTTTGAAGCGTTTGGTGCATCGCATTCGTCGTATTCGGCCAGAATATCGCGAGGAAGGAAGTTGGCGTTTATTGCATGATAATGCACCGGCTCACAGAGCCCTAGTTACGACCGATTATTTGACCAAAAATCGCATTTTTACCATCAATCATTCACCGTATTCGCCTGATATGGCTCCCTGTGACTTCTACTTATTCGGTCAGTTGCATTTGCCGATGAAAGGAAACCGTTATAAGGACGTTGAGGACATCCAAAAGGCTTGTACCAACATTCTGAAGGCGATGCCGGCCGATGACCTAAAACACTCATTCCAAATGCTTTTGGACCGTGCAAAACGTTGTATCGAAGCAGAAGGAGAGTATTTTGAATAAATAAAAAGAATTATACAAAAATAATCATCCGTTTTCTTTATTTTATAAAAGTCCTGTTTACTTTGGGTTGCACCTTGTATAGATCAGACAGGATCAACAAAAAAATTAAGAAGAACTTGATTTATTGGGCCCATTGACTTCAAACTTGCGTGCAAAGCAGTGGAGCCCTGCCCCTGCTACCTGCTACTTTGACTTTCTAGAAGCTTCTTTTCAAAAAGCCCAACTAACCGGTCCATATGACAAGCAACACAACTTGCATCAAGCCAAGTCGGATGCTTTCTAACTCTAATACGAGTACACTTATTTCTTTCTGTAAGCCTCTTCTCCAAAGACTGTACACTAAAATGCTTACTTTTCTAATGAGTTTTCGCACTCGCTAACCGGTTTCATACTCGTAGCACAAGCATTGTTCATCCATCTGCTGTCTTCCTTGGCCAGTCTCGCTCGTTGATGGCTTGTGGCATGGCTAAACTGGCTCGCGGCCAATTAAGACGTCTTTGCAATTTTTTAGTGTAGTTGATGTTCGAAGCTAAATGACCGAACAAATGGATGTAGTGCCTGCAATGCTATTGTGGCACTAATCGAATTGACTCGTGGCACGAACTATAAATTCAATCACAACTTGGCGGACCAGTGAGCCGTTGGCAAATAGTCACTCGCAATCAACATTGAATTTTTGTTTACAACTGCATAGAAATATACACAAACGAATAATAAAAATAAAAATAAATAAATTGCAATGAAAATTGATTTGTTTACAAATAAACATGTATAAAAAAAAGCTCAAGTTGCACATAAAAATGTTTGCAACACTAGCAACATTTCGACAAATGACACACGTCTGTGTTGTGGACAGAGTCTGGCAAATGATTTCAAGTAGTGGATTAACGGCATTTCATTCATTTTCTCATGAATGGAGTGATTAATCAAGCATTACACACTTAATGCAGTGGAAGTGTTTGTTTTTGTAACTCGGACACAAGTTGCTGGTGATGAATAAATGGAAGTTAATTGGTTATGTCAGTAAACTTAGATTAAACTTAGTAATATTCTAGTAATGTAATGTTGTTTGTGCATTGTCTGACATTGGATTATTGAAGTGCTTAACGTGTGCGGTTGAAATGTTTACAGTGAGAATAAAATTAAATGAAGTTTGTTGTTCTGGTTGGTGGTTCTTAAAGCCTTGAGCGGTAAACTGTCATTCGAAGAACAGTGAGTTCGAATCCCAAAGTCTAATGCCGAAACATAGTTTTGGCTTGGCTTTCGAGCCTGAATTGGAACTTAAGCCGAGCTTAAATTTGTAATAGAAGTTTGAACTCTAATTTAGTTCAACGTTTCAGACTATAAGATATGAATTTTGATTCATTGAAGGAAATGATTCATTGATACTTTGAAGGAAAAGTATATCAGGTCTTTCATATATCTCAGTTTCCTTTTTGAAAATAAATTTGGAAAAAATATGTGGGAAAACTCAATCAAAACGTGTTGCCATATATTGTGACAATCAATTAGAAATCAATTGAATCAGTCAGATTTTAAATTGTTTATTTAATGCGTAAACCAAATAAGCGAATTACAGTGATGATCAAAATTATGGGTTCAGTTGAAAATGTTCGATTGAAATGTCTCTATAAACTTTATAGTTTTTGAAGTTGCATTTTTATGCAATTATCATTGTAAATATTCGATATGATTTGAAAATAATATCATATTTTGTTTAATGGTTTTCATATCTAGAAAAGACTGTAGTTTGTTAAAAACAAAAAAAAAATCTTAAATTGATTTACAAGTAAAAAATATAGAAATAATTTTATAAATAATTATATAAAAAAAACAGAAAAAGTAATGAAATACATTAAAAAAATAATAATAAAATAAAGAAATCTAGGAAACAAAAAATCGTAAGCTAAATTACAAATAAAAAATATATAAATAATTAAATAAAAACATATGCATTGTTGAATTGCTGGACTGTTAAAAATGTTAAAAAAAGTAATGAAACTTATTACAAAAATAAAATAATATCCCTAATAATTGTTTTCCTTGGCCACTGTTCAGTAAGTAACTAATGCAGTTTTTAATTATTAATTTCTTTTTTCAATGCTTTAATATATCGGAAAGACTGTAGTTTGTTGAAAACAAAAGAAATCTTTAACTGAGTTACAAGTCAAAAATATATAAATATTTTTATAAATAATTATATATAAAAACACAAAAAGTAATGAAACATATTAAAAAACATAATAAAATAAAAAAATAATAATAATATTTATTTTTTTTTAAATGTTTTTCATACCTAGGAAAACAAAAAAATCGAAATCGGAAACCAAAAATCGTAAGCTAAATTACAAATAAAAAATATATACATAATTCAATAAAAACATATGCATTGTTGAAAAAAGTAATGAAACTTATTAAAAAAATTAAATAATATCCCTAATAACACAGGGCAACAAATTTCGACTTTTGGTCGGCTTTTCTGGGTTTGACATCAGTTCTAGAGTAATTAGGGACCGCTGATTTCGAATCCGCAAACCGTTTTGAAAACTTAGTTTCCGTTTTCGCAAAAAATGGGCGTGTCACTTTTTCGGATTTTCCTTGACTTTTTTCACGTTTGGGATTGTAATTTCTAGACCAATAAACCGGTTGACATGATTTTCACTTTGTGGCATTATCAACACCGCACGGTTTCATTTCCGATGCAATTTATTTTTATAGGTTTTAAAATTCCGCGGCAATTGGACCTCAAAGTCGGAAAATATGGAATTTCAAGGCGTTTTCTTTGATGTTAAAAAACAAACACATTTTTCGTAAATCAATTATCGAGTTATGTATAACAAGAAAGCGGAAACATGAAATTATACAACACAGCCAAATTTTTTGGCGTGAGTCCCATTCTCATCGAAATAATAGCAAAAATGTACCAAAGTCATTTTCAACAGATTTCCGTTTTTTTTCTTTAAAAAGTAATAGCCTCAAAATATGCAAAGTTTTTAATTTTGTTTTATTTGAAGCAATTCAAAATTTTGTTGTTTTTCGCTTGTATTCCAGACAGTGAATGGAATATATAAAAGAGCATATTTTGAGGCCCTTAATTTTTTAAGGAAGTAGTACCAAAAATTTTGAAAATGACTATGGTACATTTTTGCTATTATTTCGATGAGAATGGGGCTCACGCCAAAAAATTTGGCTGTGTTGTATAATTTCATGTTTCCGCTTTCTTGTTATACATAACTCGATAATTGATTTACGAAAAATGTGTTTGTTTTTTAACATCAAAGAAAACGCCTTGAAATTCCATATTTTCCGACTTTGAGCTCCAATTGCCGCGGAATTTTAAAACCTATAAAAATAAATTGCATCGGAAATGAAACCGTGCGGTGTTGATAATGCCACAAAGTGAAAATCATGTCAACCGGTTTATTGGTTTTGAAATTACAATCCCAAACGTGAAAAAAGTCAGGGAAAATCCGAAAAAGTGACACGCCCATTTTTTGCGAAAACGGAAACTAAGTTTTCAAAACGGTTTGCGGATTCGAAATCAGCGGTCCCTAATTACCCTAGAACTGATGTCAGAACCAGAAAAGCCATTTTGCTGTTGATCAGTGTAATTGTTTTCCTTGGCCACTGTTCAGTAAGTAACTAGTGCAGTTTTTAATTATTAATGCTTTTTTTAATACTTTTTATATACAGGAAAGACTGTAGTTTGTTTAAAACAAAAGAAATCTTAAATTAATTTACAAGTCAAAAATATATAAATAATTATATAAAAATAATTGCATTGCAAATGTCGAAAATAAACACAAAAAGCAATAAACTATATTAAAAAATAAAATAATATCCCTAATAATTGGTTTCCGTGACCTCGTAATTATGACGACCACTTTTCATTAAGTGACAAATGCAATTTTTTATTGTTAATGTTTTTGTATATTAATAAATTACAATAAAAAATTACTATTTTCCATTTATTCAACTAAATGATTTTGTTATTTTTTGAAAATTATTACTGCATCCACCGATGCCAGTGGAAGCACTTTTCGTAGTCAAGCCGGTGTAATACGAAATATTTAATTTATTTTCTCTGAACAAGTTTGACAATTTAGATTAGCACCCATAAGTGCGACAAACGTTGGGCAATGCGCTAAAAATATCTACTACGCAAATACGCCGCGCATCTGGTTGTCTGTCCGTTCTAAGTGCTGCAGACTGGCGGACTTGTTTACTGGCGTTTACGGACCACATCGACGGCACAGCAGCACAACGTTTATGTTGCGTGCGCCCACAAATTTTGACCGATTTTGCGTTTTATTTTCACAACAACTTTGGCAGTTGTGGAAAATTACTCGCGGCACATATGGAAAATTTGTTTACGGGCATTGCGTAACCATCAGAGCGCAGACACACTTTGCCAGACGATGTCGATAAATTGCAAATCAGTTGAATGTGTGTCGCTTGCATCGTCGAAGTAATCAACACGCAGCTGCAGTTTTTTTTTTGCTACTCGAACCTAAATGCCGAACATTAGTGGCAGCATACAATTATGCTGCTTATGTTGTTGTTGTTGATGTTGCCACTGCTGGCGGTGGAGAATGTTGTCTTTGGACTTTGGGTTTTGTGTGTCAAATGCGAGCCGAAAAATTGCACCACAAGTTGCGGCGTCAACATAGTTTCGGCCTGCATTGATGGCGTGCAGGATTAGAAAAAAAGCTCATTTGAAAAATAAATGCAAGCATTTTCTGCACTTTATGGCATTCACCTCACTTGGACGCTCAATGCTGTGGGCAGTAAAATAATTACAAGTTTGAAAGCAACAACAGTGACAGAGTTGGGCGCTCAGATCATCAGAAGCCATGAGTATGGCACAAGCTGTGCGGCAACGACTTAGAGACACTTTTCCGAAAAAGCAAAAACAAAATGTCATGAATGTTCAGTAAGACCACAGTTTGCTGTTTGTCTGTGGGCCTAAACACTGCCATTAAAAATGACAAAATTTTCACTATTTACTATTTAAAGTTTTATCAAAACAATCAGTCTTTTTCTCATTCTCTCAGTGTATGAAATCATTAATGTGTTTAACTCGTTTTGCAGGCATTCCCGCCACACTGACCTACATCAACATGGACCACAGCGTCACCGGCTCGCCCGAGCTGATACCGTATCCCGACTGGCGCAGCAACACGGCCGGCGACTGCGCCAACAGCATCACCACCGCCTATCGCATCAAGGCCGACGAATGCGGCCGCCTCTGGGTGCTGGACACCGGCACAGTGGGCATTGGCAACACCACCACCAATCCCTGTCCCTATGCGGTGAACGTGTTCGATCTGCACACGAACACGCGCATACGCCACTACGAACTGCGCCCCGAAGACACCAACCCGAACACCTTCATTGCCAACATAGCCGTCGACATTGGGAAAACGTGCGACGATGCGTACGCCTACTTTGCGGACGAGCTGGGCTACGGCTTGGTGGCCTACTCGTGGGAGCTGAACAAGTCGTGGCGCTTCTCGGCACACTCGTACTTCTTTCCGGATCCGCTGCGCGGCGACTACAACATTGCCGGCCTGAATTTCCAATGGGGCGAGGAGGGCATCTTCGGCATGGCCCTGTCGCCCGTACGCTCCGATGGCTTTCGCACACTGTTCTTCAGTCCGCTGGCCAGTCATCGTCAGTTTGCCGTTTCCACGCGCATTCTGCGCGACGAGACGCGCGTCGAGGACAGCTACCACGATTTCGTTGCGCTCGACGAGCGCGGCCCCAACTCGCATACGACGTCGCGCGTCATGAGCGACGACGGCGTGGAGCTGTTCAATCTGATCGACCAGAATGCAGTCGGCTGCTGGCACTCGTCCATGCCGTACTCGCCGCAGTTCCACGGCATTGTCGATCGCGATGACATCGGACTGGTCTTTCCAGCCGATGTCAAAATCGACGAGAACAAAAACGTCTGGGTGCTGTCCGATCGTATGCCCGTCTTTCTGCTCGCCGATCTCGACTACAACGACGTCAACTTCCGCATCTATACGGCGCCGCTAAGTGCTCTCATCGAGAACACCGTCTGCGATCTGCGCAACAACGCGTACGGCCCGTCGAATTCGGTCAGCATTCCCAAGCCGCAGACGCGCTTCACCAAGACGTATCTGCCGCCGCTGGCGCAGAAGCCCGTACTGGAGGCGGACGTGCCGCGCATTGTGCCGCCCAGCCACACCTACTTGCCGCCCGTCAGCAGCATCAGCTACAGCACGCAGCGCGGCGACGAGGCCCAGGCGTACGTCTTCAATCAGCACAACGGTCTGTCGTACGAAACCGGCGGGCCGCATCTCTTTCCGCCGCAGCAGGACGGCCTGAGGAACTATGTGACCCGACGCACCTCCGCCTGGTGGCAGCAGCACTAGCGAGTTCCACCCAACTCGAGCGGTGCTTCTGTACTTCGCTTCCGACGCATCAGTCAACTCTCATCCGCATTTAAATTTCAACCAAAGGCAGCCAGGAGAACTTTGCCCAAAACTTACGCAGCTCCCCGATCCACTGACCCACTGACAACTGCATGTTTTAGTGATAAAATAAAATGGTACGCGTACAATGTGCGGTGCCTGCTTGTTGTTGTCCCAGTCCAGTCGTTTTGACGATCATTGAAGAATTACAATTAATAAAGCTTGTTTGTAAATACTCATACACGCACACACACCAACACACATTAAAATCACATATTCTATATAGAAGCATTTTAACTGAATACTCGTAAAGTGTTTTTCCAAACGAATGTTGTTGTTTTGTGAAATTATTTAGAAATCGAAGCTCCATGTTTATCTAAGGTAATCATAAATAAAACTGTTAATGGCTTAAAAATGGTTCATGTGATTTTTGTTATTATGACATTTTTTCGAAACAGAGACCTCCCCTCCCTTTGCCCAATGCCACAGTGCACAGTGATTCGACTCCATACAACCGCGGGACAAAATTAGAAGGAGTGGTCCGTTCTTCATAAAATTTGGTATACTAGTTAATCAATATCTACTGAATTGAAATCTCCATTTTGTTTTTCTTAAGCTTTTGTAGTTTGGCAATGGCTGAGACTTAAATTTGCAATTTTCGTAATTTTTGGAAAGGTATAGCACCAAATGTGTTGGCTAGATTTTTCAGATTTTACATTTAATCGGTAACGTCAACATTGATTATTCCAGAGAGTAACAGAAATTGTCTTCGGACCTTCTGGTTTTGCAATAAAAACGATGATAATCGATGTATGTTTTGCATTTTTGCAGATTTTATCATTTTTCATGCTAATTGCATACTTTTAGGCATAAATAAAATAAATTTTGCCGAAAAATACGTGTTTAGACCACTTTTCAAATTGAATTATTTTCTGAGGTCGAAAGATATCGGAGGATATAATTACATTATCCGACAAAGAAAGAATGCTTCTTAAAATAAAAAAAAATCCAGGAACATACTTTCACATAATTTTTAGATATTTTGCTCTAAGTTTTGCCAACTTTTAGATTTTTAATTTAAGAAAATATTTTGAATTAAAAGTGATGTAAAAGCCTCAGCTTTGCAAATTTTGAGAAAACATTAAAACCGAAAATGGCCACATAATTTCTTAATCTGTATTGAAAGTTTTAGCAACTTCTTGGTAACCATGTATTTTTAAAATTTTTGTTTCTCAATAGACTAAAAAACCGAAAATATGTGTTTACATTTTTTTGTGAAAAAAGTTTCAACTTTGAACCGCTTTTGCACACACACTAATTAATTTTTTGCGCAGATTTTTAGGGGTTTTCTTAGTTGGAGTTTTCTCTTTCAAATGACATACAAATCATTAAATTCTGAGACTATACATTTTTTGAATTTTGTCTATGGAACGAATCACTGTGCATGCGCTTGAAATGTGTGTTGTAAGACATGTTGAAAAAAATAGTGTTGCATAGACATTTCAAAAAACGGGTGAAAAAGTGGTATCACAATGGGCTTCTTAGGCCTCCGAGTGGCCGCCAATTGTGTCTCTTATAGAGGCAGCCACAATAACTCAACCTAACATAAATGGATACAACTGAGGCAGTCACCATAACCCAACCGAACCTCAATGGAAGAAATTTATGGGAATTTAAATGTGTAAAGTGGCATTTTTCAAAAATGACAGCAGATGTTAATTTCGACTGAGAATAATTCAAGTATGATCCCATTGATGGAAGATTTTCAACTGTGGAAGGATATGTTCCTTAGGATTATTCCAATAGTTCATTTTTCGAATGCATTGATTGTAACTACAGTTGAATGTCCCAAAATGCATCCAAATTGTTCCAGGGGTGGTTGCAAATAGCGAAAAGTTGCATTTATTGGGCGGATTTGAAAAACCTCAATTATTCAGTACAATAACATTTTATTGAGAAAGAGGTGCATTTTATATTCAAAATAGGATCACTTCAGAAACCAAAACATATGTATTTAATTTAAAATAAAATTGGTGCAAAAACTCAGATTTCAGTAAAAAAGAATCAATATAAATTCATATCAATTGGTTTGAAGTATTTAGTTTTTTTTAAAGCAAACAAATTTTTATTTTAAATGATCAGAAATTTTAACTACCCAGAAAACGCAACCAAAAAGTTGCTTTTTTAAGAGTGATATATTATCCTTGAGAAGCGGTTGCGTTTATTGGATAGTTGATTCAACTGTATTACTGAATCTTTGTTTGGATGTCAGATATTTCCAGGACTATTTTTTGGGAACAAATATGCATGATTCAGTAAGTAATTGGATACAATGTGAAAACATTTAAATTTAAAAAAATATATATGTAATTGAAATGACTTTAGGAAACTCAACGTTTCATAGATTTTCATTTTGAGGGTGAATTCCCTTTCTTTTGAGCCCAATACTACTTGAAAACTTGCCTGCGTCACTGGACTTAATATTAATTTAATTATCATATTTTTTTATATTCAGTAAGCTATATTTTGTAAAACTACTCACTACTTGAATGCGTGAGTGAATGTGAATGAGTGTGAGAGAGGGTGGGTGAGTGAGTAAAACTACTCCTCACACTTGAGGTAAAAGTATGAAGTTCTTTACCTCAAAAGCTGTTTTTTTTTACTTTACGTTTACTTTTAATGTTAACCCTTTCAACGCCTCAGCCTCAGCTTATTGAAAAATTATTTGGACTGCGGTAGGCATTATGATGAAAAATTTCACATTTAAAACATAACAAAATTTTTATTACAAATCTTTTTGTTTAAAAATGTTCATATTTTTAATTATTTCATTCGTGTTTGATTAATATTTTACTAATAGTCTAAAGTATTCTTAAAATATGTTTGTTGAAAATTTTTCAATCTGAAAGGGTCAATCGATTAATTGTATACTCGTAGGTTCATATAATTGATTTTAAGAAATTTTGGTAGACTTTGTTAGGAGTATTTAATATTTTATTTTTACATTCAGCAAATTCAAAGTTGTTGAGATTCATTGATGCTCGGTTTCATCGTAAGAAGTTTTCAATGTTATATTTTTTAGATTCAGTAAACCCAAAGTTGATTGGATTTATTGATGATTGGTCCCATCGTTGGCCGAACCTTAATGAATCAAAATATTTTTTGCAGTTTATTAACTATTTTTGGGCAACTATTTTTCATAATTCGATGTTTCTTACACAAAAAAGGTTGTATACGATTAGGTTCTTCTTCTTCTTTTTGTTTATAGTCATTCATAAGAAGTGTCATGTTGTGTATGGATTTTTGTTATCCTATTGCCCCGCCTCTTGTCTAACGTATATGAAATTTTTCTACTGGAATAATGGATCCATCAGACGACGCCATACAAAATTTCAAGGCTCTTCGAATTATAATTCCGACGTTATCCAACATCACAGATTACATTACATTACAAGGGATATGCAAAAACCTTCTAGTGGACATATCACTCATTATGTGAAAATTTCATAAAGGACAAGCATACAAGCAGACAAGCATTCGCTTTTACATATTTAAAAATTATTATTGAATTAAAATTAAAATAAATGTGGCAACTACTACAATACACGATCGATTGATGTATACGTTTGAGCATGCAGAAGTAAATATCAATAAAACTGTTGCGTACTTTTAGGGGAACATAGGTAGAAGCACAACCAAGAATTGCTAGTGGAAATTAAGGATGCATGTCAAGTTCAATATCGTTTTTATTTGATTTTTTTATATTTCAATAATATAAAAATAAAACAAAATAAGAATTAAAATAATAAATAAATAAAAAATAAAAATAATAAAAAATTTAAACTGTACAATTTTTTCGATTTTAGTTTTCATATTTGCAATATTTTCAATAAAGTGAAAATTGAAAATGATTTTTTAAATTATAATAATAAATTTTCGTAAATAATAATAATAAATAATTTAAATAAGATAATTAAATATTTGATTAATAAATATGTGATGTACCTAAATACTACGAAATTAATATTTTGGAAATAATTCAAAATTGTAATAAAAAGTATGACAACTATTAATTTACTTTTATATTCTGTGTTTTAAATTATAGTATGATACATTTTAAAAATAAAAAATTTATAATAATATATTATTTAAAAAGGATAATTAAATATTTTCTAAATAAATAATTAAATATGTTACGTACTTAACAATTACGAAATTAATATTTTGAAAATCATTCAAAGTTGTACTAAAATTATAAATCTAAAAAATTAATCTAAAAACTTAAACTTATCTAAACTTATCTAAAAACTTAATATAAATTCTGTGATATGTATTTAAAATACATGCAAAACAATTTTTTTGATTTTTTTTAATTATAATAAATTTTAAAAACAAATAATTTATAATAATAAAAATAAATATTTACAAATAAATAATTAATAATAATAATAATTAATATGTAGAAAATGATTCAAAATTGTACTAAAAATATAACAATTATCTAACGACTTTTATATTTTGCGATTTTTGAATACATGGAAAACAATTTTTGTTGATTTTTTTAATTATAATAAATTTTAATAATAAATAATTAATAATAATAAATAATGTAATTTAATATTATTAAATATTTTATTTATAATTAATACAAATATGTTATCGACTTAAAAATTACGAAATAATTATTTAGAAACTGATTGAAAATTGTTATTGGAATATTACAATTATGTAATACATTTTTGATTTTGCGTTTTAAATTATAATCAATTTTAATAATATATAATATGTTTTGAAGATCATTCAAAATTGTAAAAAAAAAATATAACAATTATCTTATAACTTTTATATTGTGTTTGAAATTATAATACATTTTAATAATAAATAATTAATAATAATAAATAACTTAAATAAGACAATTTAATATTTTATTCATAAATAATTAAATATGTTTCGTACTTAAAAATTACGAAATTCATATTTTGAAATTACTAAAAATTGAATATAACAATTTTCTAATAACTTTTATACTCTGTGATATTTCAAATACATGCAAAATAATTTTTTTGATTTTTAAAAATATCACAAGTTTTAATAATTAGAAATTGATAATAATAAATAATGTAATGTAAGAAATTTAAATATTTTATTAATAATAAAAATATGTTACTTACTTAAAAACTACGAAATTAATATTTTAAAAATCATTCAAAATTGAAACAAAAATATATAATAACTAACTAATAACAGAATAGAAATTCGGTGAGTTTTTAGTACATGCCAGTGGCGCACACAGAATTTCATTTTGGGAGAGGGGGTTTGTGTACAACTTTTGAGCCGAATATCATTCGAAACCGTATTTTGTACAAGAAACTTTTGTGTTTCGGGAGATTTGAACCCCGAACCCCCCCTATGTGCGACAATGGTACATTTTGGTAATGGTAATTTTTTTCCAACTTTGTGAAAATTTGCACGTACAACACGGATGGTTGCGGGTAGCTAGGCCTTAGTCGCAGGGCTGTCGTGCCAGTCAATTATAATTATTTTTTTTAATTTTTTTTTTTGGATTTTAAAATTTTTATATATTTTTATATATTTATTATTGATAAATAATTAATAATAATATAAATAATAACATAAAATAATTTAATATTTTATTAATACATAATAAAAATATGTTAAATATTACGAATTTAATATTTTGAAAAGCATTCAAAATTGTAATAAGAATATAACAATTATATAATATTATAACTTTTTACATAAATATATATTCTGTGATATTTTGAATACCTCCAAACAAGTTTTATTACTTTATTTGCTAAAATTTGTACAGCCTTTAATTATTCTACAGAAGAAAGTTGGAGCTTCAGCATCAGAAAAAATTTTGAATAATGTTACCAAAATGTGCAGCGCTTCATGTAAATTATGAAACAAAACTAAAAGCAAAAAACAATATTTTCATGTTAAAAGCAAAAACAAAAGAACGTTAGCTGCTCTCTTCATATCGATTTCATCAGCAGCACTCGATGCAGTGCCAACTCAGTTGCCAGCAACATCTCAATATTTCAGCCCCCCGCCCCCCCCCAGCCAACTGCCCTCTTGGGTCATCTTGCTGCCAAAATTCACACTCAATTCGCATGTAAAGTGGCCACTATCGCACACGCAATCTGCGTGCAGTGCCTTGTAATGGATGATGGAGAAAATCACAACAACAACAACAACGCCAGTGTTCGCTATCAGCCAGCAATCATTACCACATGCCCACCTACTTTCCTTCCTACCCCCATTTATGATTTATAACGGCGATAACGCAGCCGAAACATTTAAGCATATGCAAGTGGGCGTGGCAGCAGCAGCAGACCTTAAACAAACAAAGGCGAAAGTTTTTTTCGCCACACACTTTTGCCGGCTGGCTGGCTGGTTTGTTTGTTTTGCTGGCGCAGTTAAGATTTTAATGAACTGCCACAGAATCGATGCGAAACCAATCGAGGCGGCCGCACACCTATAATAAAGAAGAAGAAGATGCAAAACTTGACGCCAAAAGTGGCCAAAGCAACACTTGCTGCTATTAACACCGTCAGCAAGCGTGCAATAGCAACAACAACAACAACAACAACAATACAAATACAACACAAGCAACAACAGCAACAGCCAACCGCAACCAATTTTGGGCAGTCAGCATGTGAAATTTATTGAAAGGCATTTTGGCTCTGGGAAATCAACGCAAAAGTAAATAATAAAAAAAAATGTGAAATTTGTATTTGTGCTTTTTTCGGTAACGAGGTGCAATGAGCGACACGTTCATGCATTCGGCAGTCGACAGTCGGCTGTGGCGGGGCTAATTTGAGGCTGACGGTGTGGCGAGCGTGGCGCAGCGTTTGCGGTCAGTGGCACAGCTGATGATTTGCATGCGCTGGCCGGCTATAAAGTTTGCCAAGCTGCGTCTACCACAAAATTATAGAAATTTGCACCGAACCCTTTCGATTCGGGCGGATACGAATCTGCAGCGAACGAATGAGGTTGCGGCGAAAAAGTGGCACATTCTAATCTGATGCGAACGCTAAGCCCCATCATTAGTGGTTTTTAGCCGCCGAAGAAGGTTTGTTTGTTTTCGGCTGATATGTTTTTGATTTGTTTTCGGTGCAGAATTGAACCTATAAATTCAGTGTGTATGCAAAGACTGGGTTGGTACAAATTAGCCGTTGCCAAATTAGTGCAACACGCATCCGTTTCGGTGGCTGATTGCGGCCCCATAAGTGGGAACACAAATCGTTAGGTTGTAAAATTTTGTCTGTTTATTTGTTTAGCTAAACTGAGGCTAAAGTTTGGTTGGTGAGTTGGTGAGATGCTGTGACGTGTGCAGATGAGTTTTAAATGGGTTTTATTAAGATTTCAAATGTCAGTCAGTGTCAGTGGCAATGTGTTGCGAGCAAAGTGGCATTTGACGTTGTCTGATAATTTTAGAAGAAGACGTTAGAAGGAAGATGGCATAATTAATTACTATAGAGCATGATTCGGGGTAGCTGAAGACATGTGAAAATTATATCTATACCTGGAAATGTTTTTGAATTGGATTAACAATTTGTAACTCAAAAGTAAACGACTTCTGTTGGCATTAGTTTAGTTCGTGGTAGTAGTTGTTCGATTAGTGGACCTCATCTTGTTTCTATTACCATGTTTATACCGTAGCACAGTGATTCGTTCCATAGACAAAATTCAAAAAATTTATAGTCTCAGAATTTAACGATTTTGATGTCATTTGGAAGGTAAAACTCCAAATAAGAAAACCCCAAAAAACCGGTACAAAAAATTAATGAGTTTCTGTGAGGCGAAAGCGGCTCAAAGTTGAAACTTTTTTCACAAAAAAATTTAAACACATATTTTCAGTTTTTAGTCTATTAGTAAAAAAATTTTAAAAATACATGGTTCGATTAAGAAAAGATGTCTCGCTTTTAATGTATTTTCAAAATTTGCAAAGCTGAGGCTTTTACTTCACTTTTAATTCAAAATTTTTTTCTAAATTAAAATTCTGCAAATTGGCAAAACTTATAGGAAAATATCTAAAAAGTATGTTCCTGGATTTTTTTAATTTTAAGAAGCATTCTTTCTTTGACGGATACTGTAATTACATCCTCCGATATCTTCCGATCTCAGAAAATAATCCAATTTGAAAAGTGGTCTGAACACCTATTTTGCGACAAAATTTATTTTTTTCATCCCTAAAAGTATGCAATCAGTATGAAAAATTGAGGAAACTGTAAAAAAGTAAAACATACGTTTATTATTATCGTTTTTATTGCAAAACTAAAGTGTCCTAAGAAAATTTCTGTCACTCTTTGCAATTATCAAAGTTGACGTAACTGATTAAATGTAAAACGTGACAAATCTAGCCAACACACTCGTTGCTATAACTCACCAAAAATGACGAAAATTCCATATTTAAGTCTCAGACATTGCTAAACTACAAAAGTTTCATTAAACAAAATGAAGATTTCAAATCAGCAGATATTGATTAACTAGTATAAAAAATTTTATGAAGAACGGACCACTCCTTCTAATTTTGTCCCGCGGTTGTATGGAGTCAAAACACTTTGCGTAGGTTAGATTAAGTACTCAGGTCTGGCATACTTAGTTTTAATGTTTTTAAAACGATTTTAAAAGTTTAAGGACAAACATATTTCACACAATTGTTTTCAATACTAGCAGATCTCCGCGGCTTTGCACGCAATTTTGCAGTAAAGGGCCCAATAAATCAAGTTTCTTCATACTTCATACAACGCATGGTCATCTTTGTCTTCGAATTGCAGTAAATTCCGTTTTATTGGAATTTTTTTCTCAAATGTCCCTACAGTACAAATTTCATGTTTAAAGCTTTAGCAGTTTGAGCTTATCGGTGATGAAAAAAACAGTCAATCAGTCAGTTATATACGTATATATATTTGAGTTCTATGGGCAGTGCCACGCCCCTTTTGTGCAATACCCAACCGATTCCTACTCCTTCGAAGAGTGCGAACGGTTTCATTGATGTGCGACTTACAGTTCCAAAGTTACGCGGAAAATTTGAAAAAAAAATGTACCACGCCCCTTGTCCAATGCCCATCAAATTTTAACAGTAAAATGACACATCTATGGGACGATGGTATACAAAATATCAATACTGTCTGACTTATAATTCCGAAGCTTTTCCATATTAAACATTTGGATTGTATGGGCGGTGCCATGCCCCCTCGTTCAATACTCACCTCATTCCACATGTCGAAGGGCACGTTTAAATCGCCAGTCTATGGCAAATGTCATTGATGTGTGACCTGTAGATTCAAAGTTATTAACACATTTTTGGGTTGCTTGAAAAGTGCCACGCCCCTAGCCAAACGCTCATGAAATTTCACCAGTGAAAAGAAACACCTTAACGGTGGCCCTGTATTAAATTTCAGTGCTCTCCGATCTACATATAATTCCAAAGATATTAAAAATGTAGCTTGTCTGGGAGGTGCCACGCCCACCTGTCGGGTCGTATTCGCACTATATGGTTTACCGAGAATTAGTCAAAACAAACATTCCCTGAAAGATTCAGCTCAATTGGCTTTCTAGTTTTTAAATTGTAGTGTCGTGTGACCAACATACATACAAACATACATTAATTTATATATATACTTATATAGATTTTTGGTTGTACAATAATGAAGATATGGATTTCAAATGAAAGAAAAACTTTGTCGCCTTTTGACTAAATTTTCTTTTTGAAGTTTCAAGGCCAAAATATGTCAGTAAGGTCCTTTCAAATATCTATTCTTCAATATTCTTGAAGTTTTTCAGTAAATCCTTATGAAAAATATATGTTTTGGATCTCTATTTGTAGTATAGTACCTCAAACTTGTATGTATCTAATATATCTTTATTGGTTAAAAATTAAAAAAATAAGTTTCCATTCATAAGCATGAAATTACATAGAAAAATATAATTTTGAGGTATTATGTTACATATTATTGACATATTTTGGTTCTGAAAGTTCAAAATAGATAATTTAGTCAAAAAGCCACAAGTTTCCTCTTTCATTTCATACCCATATCTTCATCATTTTACAACCGCAAATAAATAAATATAAAATTCAAAAATCTTCAAAATGTCTACTCGCATGTCCTTAAAACTTTAAAGTCATTTTAAAAGGACAAAGGATCAAAAAATGAAAAACTGAGTATGCCAGGTTACTAAGAATGACCTCTAAATTTACGCCTATATCATATTTTCGCACAGTGTAATAATTCCAAATGATATAGACGGGATATTTGTTGCTGATTTAATGTCAGTGAAGATCAGTTAAACTTCGCTATTGCTCTAAGCATCGTCAGCAGTTATTGTATACAATGTTATTAAAGACGAAACCCTCCTTTTGCTTCAGCAGCTCGTCCAGTGGACGGAACTGACGTGTCCTGATCTTACAACCAGGGACCGTAACAGTTATAAGTTTTATTTTAAAAATCAATGTTTAAGATGAATTATTTTTTGACTTTTATTTAATGACTCAACAAGTTACAGTTATTTTTATTTATATTTAAAAAATTCAATAATAACAATAATTTTTTATGTTTTTCTTATTTTTCTTAGTCCACAAATAACAGTTGTTTTCGATTTTTATTTTAGTTGCCCTGTGATAACAATTCTTATTGACTTTTATTTAAAAAGTCATCAATAAAAACTAGTTAGTAACTTTTATTTATAAAAGTCATCAATAAAAATTAGTCAGTGACTTTTATTTATAAAAGTCATCAATAAAAATCATACAGTGACTTTTATTTATTAAGTCGCAATAAAAGAAATTTTCATTAATCGCAGTACTGGATTCATTAAATATCGAAATGCATATATAGTATATTCTTAATTGACTCAACAAGACTTGAGTTGCCAATTCTGTTTTCTGGAAGATTCATAAATTTTGCATGCATTAATGAAAATTAATTTTATATTGCGACTTAAAAAATAAAAGTAAATTACTGATTTTTATTGATCACTTAAAAATTAAAGTCACTGACTGATTTTTATTGATGACTTTTTTAAATAAAAATCACCAATAATTTTTACCATAGCACAACTACCATAAAATAAAAATTAAAAAAAAAATGTTATTTCTGGACTAATATGAAAAATAATTGCAGTTTAAGGATTTTTTAAATATAAATAAATAATTTATATTATTTAATTTTTCCACAGAAATCACAAAAGAAAAGTTTTTGCCAAGTTTGATTTTCGGTACGAAAAGAAATGTATTGGTATATTTCATGTAGTTGTATGTCCTTTCCATCATAGTAATTTTTTCAAATATGGTTTTCATAAATAACTGTTACTTCCGGTCCCTAAAGCATATAGATATAGAATAATTGTTGTTAAGGTTGGTTTTTTGCATTTGCGCTGCGTGTTTTCCAAATGTTTTGAACAGAGATGCACAGACGGAAGCTCAATTAACCCTGATCTTGCAACCCATTAACCCTATAATATAAAAATAGTTGATTTTTGCTCCAAAATTCTAATTTTTAGGTCAAAAAGAAGGATCATTTTTTTTGCTTTTCAAGGGTTAAGAATAGCGATGAACAGCCAGAACTTTACTTGACTCAAAAAGACATCAAACCAAGTTCGCTGGTTTGCGTTGCCCTAATTTCAACAAATAGATTTGTTTTTGTCGACTCACTGTGGCTCACGCTGGGTTTTGCTTTATTTTTACCTCAACGACAGACAACTGTACCTGACTTTTCATTTCGACAATTATGTTGTTGCCATCATTGTTAAAGTTTTCGTAGATTGGCTTAGTAAATGGTTTTCTGGGGCACCGCTGGTCCAGAAGTTTAGGTTCTGTTTGTGGCGAAAGGATTGAAAAAAACTTTAATAAAACATCATTCATATTTCTGTATAATATTTTCTATTCTTTAGAAGACTCAATTGAGCCATGTAAGCTTATGTCAGTCATTTGGATGGAGAAATTGACAAGTCGTAAACAAACTTATTTTCAATTTAAAACTAAGAATTTAGAAACATAAACCACTCGAAATAAGTCTGGTTTTCTTAGTTACTGAAATGTTTTTTTCGTATTTTTCGCAGTTTCTGAAACAACATGCAACACTTTAATGACCCTTTCGTATGCAGCGCTGTAGTGGCCCATATACGATGCCTTAATTATGTTGTAAAGCAAGCGGCTTGTTCGGATTTTCGTTTGAAATGTGTTCATGGTGCTAGAACGAACAATGTTACACTCAACTTGATGCAGAACTTAAGCAGATAACGGCATTATACTTAAGCTTCAAGCTGCAAGGCGGCCTGCACTTAACCGGGTCATTAGGTAATTTGAGCCTTGTAAATAATTTTATTGTGGCGAGCATGTTTGACCATTAAATCAATAAGGATGGCATAAAATGCTTAATGAGATGCGTGTAGCTAAAAACAAATCCTAAGAATTGTAAAGGATTTTATTCTAAGATGGTCTGTGAAGAAAGGACACTTGAAGAAACTTGATTGATTTTTTGTAGATAAATTGTAAAATCTATACAGTAAGTGGAACTCCTACTACTCTAATTTCAAGAATAGTTAAAGTTTTTTTGAAATAAAAATAAACATGAGTCTTAAATTTTTATGGGAACAACAGAAGATATGTTATGGGCTTCTAAATAAAATTTGTTTAAAAAAAAATCCAAGGTCTGCAACAAATGAAAGTATTACTCCTCAACCGATCACTTATTATGTCATATTGCCTTCAAACAGACAACTTCTTATTCCTTCAACTAGAAACTGTTTTCAGAAGTCTAAATAAATTACAATTCTATTGCCTATTTTATATTTATTTATGACATTTTTTAGTGCCCAAATAACTGAACTAAATCACAACTAAACCCCCACTAGATCTCCACTAAAATATAAATCACAACCATGGCGCCTCTCGAACTAAAGTCAACCAAGCCATCATTTTGCTGGCCACAATCCAAAGTAAATTATTACAAGCTCTGACCTATTAACACAACTTGGCTTGTAAACTCTCCAAATATTTGCACAGTCACTGATGCATTTTTAATGATGCACCCATGATGCGGCCAGACAACATCGACATCGATACCAATTCAGAGGCGGCAGCCACAACCGCAAACAGCAACAAGCCACTTTCTGCAATCAACGCGAACACCCGCTGCTGATTTTAAATATTTTCTTGCCATCTTGTCGGCTGCTGTGCGCCACGCCACGCGACGCCACGTCGTGTTGCGCTTTTATTTGCACGCGGAGAGTAAATAAATTCGACTGCCACTGTGGGAGTCGCCGCACGGCAGCGGCGGCTAGCAGCACGTTTCATAAGTTTTAATCACACTTTGGTGAGCTGTTGACTTGCTGACAGCACAAAATAATGTTGCAGATATGTTTTTAGTGGTTTTTTGCTTTTATGTATGTGTGTTGATTATTACGGTACTTGCTATAGCAAAAAGATTTTAATAAAATTTTCAATATGTAAGTTCTTAAGCTAAGAAAGTAAAGTTAATTTATACAGAATTATATTAAATTCTTTCAATTGCACAGAAAATCAAATACAAACAATTATCTCTGTAAGATTTTTAATAAAAAACGAAAGCGTTCAATTCCTCAAGAACGCTGGTGGTCTCTCTTATCCTTTGGCCATTCACGCTCCTGCAAGTATTTCGAGTTGCCAGCTCTGTATTAGCGTCTTATCAAAGGTCACGCGTTTAATTCGGCATAAAACGCAATTTTCAAATTAAAACTGCTCTCAAATCGTTCAAATGCCACAAATGAAGTTGTAGCAAACAGCGATAACCACACACACACACACACACACACAGTCAACGCGCTCGCACGCACATTAGTCGCTCGCCGAAAAGGATATGTTCCGCATGGCAGGTAAGTGCCAGGCCTCGGTGTGATCCTTCGACCAACCTAATGCAGTGAAATTGTCATTTACTAATCTGAAAATTGTCACCGCAGCCAAGTTCGTTCATTGATAAAATGTCGCTACACCTTTCTCGTTTGCCGTTGTGTGTTCGCGTAGCGCATTGGCGGCGTCTGCAGTGCGCCGATAATGACCGCAAAGCGATAGCACTGCACCATTTCGCCTCCTTGCAAGGGCTTGACGCCACTTTTGCTGGCCGCGCTATCGCAACGCAAACAACTTTATGGTTTAATTAAAAGGATATTCGTGTTGCGCCGATACGCGCAGTCGTCGCGTCGTTCGCTTTGCCTCGATCACAACGTGCATGTTGGCCATAATCTTAAAGACTTGGTGTACTGCGATTGGGTGTGCTGTGCGTAGTAAAAGAAATCTTGTAGATGCTCGACTCTAAAACTAACTCTGTCAAAGCGCAAACAAAAGACTCAAGACACAAACTTAATTCGTATGCGCACTCAATTTGCCTGAAATGTAGTTGTCCTTGAAAATGTGTGCGTTTAATTTGCATGCAGGCATTTTTTTGCAGCCAGTGGCAGCATGAAAGTATGAAATTACACGCATCAATTGCAAGGGAGGGCGCGCAGCAAAAACAAGAAATTCCAGCTGACAACACCAAAGGCGTCAAAACGAAATTGAAAGTTTTGTGTAATCCTGTTTGTGGCTACAAGCGAGGAGTGCACAAAAAAGGATCTTTGTGTTGAGTTCGTTGCAACAGGTGTGAAGCGACAAATTTATCTGCTAGCAGGAAATATGAACGCAACAACAACAACAACAACCATATCACAGTCAATGTCATAATTTTACTTCAACTACGGCGAGAAAAAGTGCCAGTTCTGGTCTTTCCCTTTGTGCCGCCACCACGACTGACATGAAACTTTCCAGTCGAGTTGGTTGACTGCCTGCTCTGACCGACCCTACACTGTGCTGTCCTGCTTAATTACCAACAGAACAAACCACATTGTGCTGTCTTTTTCCTTGCAGTTGTAATGCATACAACTTTTAAGTGTTGCAATGCTGCGACTTGATCTGGTATGCAGTCCGCTGTCTCCGTGGCTCTTGCGTCCCCTAAATGTGAAGAAAACCGCTTTCTTTAAACTGGGGCACACTTTTGCCAACTGCTGGCTGGCTGCTGCATTGGATAATTGCTGGCTGGCAGCGTGTCCTGCAGCCGCAACGGCGCATGCCCCACGGTGAAATTTAAACCACGCACGCTTCAGTCGCAACTGCGCTCAAAAAATAAACAACACAACAAGAATGAAATTGAAAATGATGAAAATTACAAACTCGAAATTAAAATGCTTTGCGTTCCGATTTCGGATCAGTTTTTTGCATGAAGTCTACGCCAGTTTTTTGAGGGCACATTGGTTCCAGGGTTCACAGTGAAATGGAGAAGAAAGACAAGAAAGACTTAATTGAATTGCTTATTCATCAATTCGAGAAGAGAGAGAGAGAAAAAATATACAAATTGACCCAATGACATACTGGATTTTCTTAGAGTTGTCGAGACCTTTAAGCTAAGTTTCTGTTAATAAAAAAATCTAATTTAAATCTAAGTAACCAACTGGTCGAATTTCTGTTCGCATATTTGTGTCTGGTTTTTTAAGATTTATCTCTTTTTTCGAGGCGTTTAGAAGAGTTAAGTTTTGGTAGATGGATGCCAGAGGCAGCTGAGAAAATGAACTTACGGAAGGTAAACCCCTGAGCGCTCAGGCTTAGTAGTTCAATGTACTTTGGATTCGCGAAACAAGATGACATCAGAGAGAGGAGTCAGGGATGCAAGAAAGTGTGTAAATAAGGACGTGGAGGGCGCTACTCGTTCTTCTGTGAAAATTTTCTCTTAAGAATTTTAGGAGATCAGATAGGAAAGGTACAGACCGCACTTCCACTTGGAAGTCGAAATGACACATTGTGAATCTAAATTTCACAAAAGGAAAGAGACTTCGTTCATTCTCATAAAATCTGAAGCCAATGTGCAGAATCTCGTTTTGGGAAGTAAAGGCAGGTACCTTCTTTAGGCATGAAATGCATGGATAAATCTTGTCATAAGTCCAATCATTCGGCTGAGACTTTCCTCCCCAATGTGAAAAGAAATTCCCCTTCTTTCTCTTCGAACTAATGACTCAAAATTTAGTAGTTGTATAGATTCCCAGGATTTGATCCATGGGATGTAATCCCGTACAAAGTGCTACCTAAACTTTGGAAAAGTTTAAATTTCTTTACATGTCACTCTATGTCTAAGTGTCGAGTACTCGTACATCGTTTACATTATACACCAACTTTGCAGTCTTTAGTTACTCTTATTTTTATCCATTTAACAGACTTTCTTTGACTTAAATAATTTAATATATCAGTGAGTCCATTTGTATGTTCAGCACTCTTATTTCTATTCTTAGTTCTAGTAGTCAACTCTCTGTTTTATTGCCAACTCACTCGAAGTTTAAACCATCGTAATTTCATTCAACTTTTTGCAGTTTCTTTCAGATATTTTTTTTAGACTTTTGTTGTAAACATTACCGTTTAGTTTACACAGGAGGGCAGCACAACAAAGTGATTTATAAAAAAAAAATATATGATATGTATCACTTACCCAATTCCTACAAAGTTCCAACCCAAGGCAGTCTAACCTGTAAGTAGAAAGTTTAAGGAACGTTAAGAAAATTTAGTACAATTTTTTTAAATTTACCATCAATAAATTTAATAAATTTAAAAATGATTTGAAAATAAATTTTCATCAATCGCCTGCAACGTACCGTACTTCAAATTCGTTTCTGTACGCACATAATTTCTCCTTTATGTTCTTTACTTACTTAAGTTTAAGTCAGTCAGTTGGACTTATGCTGATTGCTTGGCTCAATTTCAATTTCTTGCCAAGCTACACCGGTTTACTTTCGGCCAAGGCGTGTTGCCATTTAATTATTGTTCTACAGCGAGTAGGAAGCGGCTGTGTGCCTTTTGGTTTGAGTGCAGCGCGAGAGTTCACTGCGCGACCGCTACTGGTTGTAACCTCAGCCATAACTTACGCAAACATGCGTCCGGGTTCGGCCCTCCTAAATGGTGCTTTAATGAATAATTGCAACGGCAGTCCGGCGCACTGGCAGCCGGTTGACCACCAACCAAGTGCTGACAGCTTTTCCAACGCAGACTGATTGATGTGCGCCGAGCGATGCAGAAAACTATGACCGCTGTGCTGTTGAAATGAGTGCGCGCAGCCAATGAAATATGGCGGCCACAACCATTTTATGCATTTTTCGTGCAAATCTTTTGTTGATTTTGAATGCGCAGCCAAGCTAAAAACGAGTAATATGCAGTTTGAAGCAGCGGCGCACGTCAGCTGAGCAATGATGATGGAACTATAAATGACAGCAATTAACAGCGGAAGCGGCAGCGCCAGCGGCCGAGACCAGTTTGCAAGGGCAGTGGGCGTTCAATTACTGCGCCTATCAGGCGGTAAACGTGCCTACTCATAAATTTTGGGCAATTGTTGTTAATTTTCGCTACATGCCTTGTGCCGCAGCAATATGCAATTTTCAGCGTTCGCGCATTCGAAACACCTTTTCAGCTGGTCAGCAACAACCAACGAGGCTGGCAGACAAAAGTGTTTTCGTGTGTTATGCGATCGCGTAATGCTTGAGCAGGTTAAATTTTGTCATTTTCGAACTAGTTGACGTAATGACCACTGCCGAACGGAAGGTCGTAGGCACAGTGGAATGAATGGAGGAATTTGTGACCAATTGAAATCAACTAATTGATAAATTCTTTGAAGGCACGCAATGCAGATGTCTCAGTAGAAAATATGTACGACTGATATGTAATCAATACATGAAGAGATAAATAAAAAATATGATTAGAAAAAATTAATATGGAAAAATTAAAAATTTCTCTCAATGAAAAATAAACATACATACGACTACATACCGACACATATGTACAATGCTAGGATCTGTTTTCACAGTGACGAGTTACTCGTGTCCAGTGGTGCACACAGCGGGTTTTGGGGTTCACAAACCCCCAAATACAAAAATTGTTGGTACAAAATATGGTTACGAATGGTCTGTCCTGTGTGCGCCACTGCTCATAACGAAAAGTATAAGCAATTATTTTTAATTTCACAGCTGGACATTTTTTAGAAGTAAACCGTCCAATATTAGTAAGTAAACTAAAGAGTTTTCAAGCATACGAAAATAAATTATTGCTGAAATAAGCAAAAAAATAAATAAATGAAATAAAATAAAATAAAATAAAATTACATAAAATAATTAAAAAAAATAAAATTACATAAAAAAAATAAAATAAAATAAAATAATATAAAATAAAATAAATTAAATTAAAGTAAAATAAAATGAAATAAAATAAAAT
>OY764962.1:31287391-31317391 GCA_963668005.1 Melieria crassipennis | reverse complement strand
GCCTTGCAGTCGTTGGCGGCTGTGTTGTCATTGCCTGCAATGCCACTGCAACAGTGGGCAGTGGCGGCAAGGTGCAGTAATGTGGCGCAATTAATCATGGCGGAATTGGTGGGCAGTTGAGTTCACACAAGTCGCGCGTTTCCAGCACAGTTCAGTTGCCAATGAGCTGAAATACACAAAACGCCTCGTAGGTATTTCAGAAATGCTTACAAATACTTATTGCACCAACATTCGCCAATCGAACAACCAACCAACCAACCACCGGCCGCCATCAACAGTCAGCGCTGTCAGCTGACGCCGCGACTTTTTGGTTGGTCGGTTTTGGCGGCAACGTTTTTATGCTGTAAATTAGTTAATTTTATTAAATTTGATTTGATGCCGCTCCGACATATCGGCTGCCTTGCCGCAGGCTGCCAATTTCGGCTGCACATGCCACCGAAAGCGTGGCAGCATGCACGGTCCGGTTTGCGGTCGAACCGATAACAAACCAGCGGCCAACATGCAAATATAAGTTACTGTGTCAACAGGTGAAATTGTCGCGCGCCAACTTTGAAGCATCACCGCTTCTGGCTGCACTGCGACTTGGCTGCTGGTTGCAGTGCGGCCGCATCTGACAGGCGCAGCGTAATTGCGGTGTGCGTACACTGCCACCAACAACATCGTGCAGTCATCATCATTGCCGTCGTCATCGTCATTGTCAGCGTCATCGTTGTCGTCAGCGTCAGCGTCAGCGTTATGCCCCGAACACATAGACGACGACAGTGACACGACTGCATCTGTCAAAATATAAAATCAAAACGTTTGTATGGAGACGATTATTTTGACGACTGCACAGCTACACGACCACCGACCACAGTTGTCGCTGTTGGCAAAAATATGCTTCGAACACATAGACAACGAAAGCGACATGTCATCTGTTAAAATCTATCAAAACATAGAATCAGAACGTTCGTATGGAGACGATTATTTTGACAACTACACAGCTACACGACCACCGACCACAGTTGTCGCTGTTGTCGACGAAAGCGACATGTCATCTGTTAAAATCTATCAAAATATAGAATCAAAATGTTCTTATAGAAACGATTATTATGACGACTGCACAGCTACACGAACACCGACCACAATTGTCGCTGTCGCCAAACATATGCTTCGAACACATAGACGACGACAGTGACATGACTGTCATCTGTCAAAATCTATTAAAATATAGAATCAGAACGTTCGTATGAAAACGATTATTTTGACGGCTTCACTGTTACACGATCACCGACCACAGTTGTCGCTATTGCCAAACATAGACCTACATATTCTTTATTTCGTAGGTGACAAAAGCAAACCAATTGGCATCACTGCATTTGGCATTGCTTTCAACAACAATACAAAATGTGTTAGTATTGAGTTAGCCCTTTCGCTATTTTGTTGCCATATGGCAACATGCTACTTTGTGGACGTCTGCATCCTCTATGGTTGCAAGAATACATTTTTTTTGTTGGTCTTTAGAATAGTTTGAAGTTTTAGAAAAAATACGAAATTAATAAACTGAATATTTAAGTTTAAAGAAGAGAAGTACACAGGTTTTTTTAATGGTATGTCTTGACATAGTAAAGGAAGAAGAAGCAGAAAAATTAGAGAACTTTTTAATTTGACGTTTTCTTTCAATTTAGAAAATTTCATTTTAAATTCTGTCTGAAGTAAATGAAGAAATATTCACATTTTCGTTATGCGTTAAAAGTTTAATGTTTAAGTAATTATTACAGCCACAACGATGTGGTTGCTCTCATAGAAAAACACTCTAAAATACAGGGTCCGAGTATAAAAATTAAAAAATTTCTTATGGAATGTTGCTAATATAACCACATAGAAGCCTAAAACGTTAAATTTAAAATTTTAACTTTAACTTTAAAATAAAAAAAAATTTTTAGTTCTAAAAATTTACACATTGCCATTTGTTTTAAATTGATTGTAAAACAATAAAATTAATATAGAATTTTTATTTAGAATTAAAAAAATTTAATTGCATTGAATTGCTTCCACTTTCATTATAATCACATAGCTAACTACACGACGACAGTCAAAGCCAACATAATTTTGAAGTTGTGTGGCCTTGTCGCTGCCATCTTGAATGTGTTCAAGCCATTATGGTGCAAAGTTGATGATCGTGTCGCGGTCGCCATATCAGGTTTCGCTTTAGTCGGCACTTGGACGCATTGTGACAACGTTGGACACTGGACAAGACAGTGCGACAAAGTCCGTTGCCGAGCGCTACTTGCATGCAATCGCAGCGGTACGACGACGCGTGAGTGCCAGAAGCTGCGACTTTATTATTTTGTTGTTGTTGTTATTGCTTTTTTTTTTCATCCGCGTGCTACCGATAAGGCAGCCGCCTCAGGTCCGACAGGCGCGCTGATTGCTCTGACTTGCGATCGTGTTGATGTCCACATTTTTGCTTTATTGTTGCGGTATTAATGTTTGTTGTTATTGTTGTTGTTGTTATTGTTGTAATCGACGATTTTGCACTGGCCGTGTGCGACACACGACATGTAAATTGCTGCCATACAATTATTTTCGATATTTTTTTTAGTACTTTTTCCTTTGCTTTTCTTTGTGTAATTTTGCATTTTTTTTTAATATGGAGTACACTGTGAGAAATTTGTTAAGTGGTTAATTTTACATGTTATTCAAGTAACATTGTATTTCTAAATGTCATACTGGCATTGATTCAGGTAGGTAGGTGGGTGAAGTGGCCTGGGGGCATCACTTGGGTCTTGTGGTCGATTATGTTATCACGTGGGGAAGGAATTTGCCTATACACTTCCAGTTGATGAGAGTTACAGAATTTCCAGATTTTGTTTGATGGTATCTTTTAAAGGTCAACTAAGCAGCCAAGGAAGTGTTGACCCCAGCATCAAAAACGCATTCTTTCTAGCGTTGGACATTTGCAGAGATGCTGTTCCACGGTCTACTCGCAGTCTACAATCCATCCAAAAGTCATTGTAAGACCCAGACCCAGTCTATTGGTGTGCAGAACAATAAGGCAGTATCCAGTTATGACTCTCACGACAATCCCTTTAGAGAGTTTGCCTAGTAGGATAAGTTCCCTGGATCAGCTCTGGTAGGTCGTTGGTCAAATCACTCTGAACGTGTTGCATGTTTGTTCATTGAGCCGTCTGGTATTTGCTCTATTAACACTAGAAAGACCGCAAGTTTTCCATACCTACAAAGACTACATATTATATCCGCTGATAATTCAGAAAGTACTTACACTTGGCTAATTGTAATTGTAGAAAAAAATGTGGCTGACAAGTGAAGAGGGGTGGCGCTGATACTTTGTATCTTCACGCCTCCTTTTATACTTTCAGGACCAAAATATGTCAGCTAAGGAAAACGTATATTTTTTGGATCTCAGTCTGTTGATTCATACATCTAAATTTTATTCTATTTCAAAGTTTTGGAAATTCTTCGGAAGTTCAAAATAAAAAAATTTAGTTAGAAGGAGACAATTTTCCTCTTTCATTTGATACCCATATCTTCATAATTGCAAAACCGCAAATATTTAAAAAATATTTGAAATGTGTATGTCCTTAAAATTTTAAAGTCCTTTAAAAAAGTTTTGGGTCAGAAAATTAAAAACTGACTATGCCAGGATACTATAAATGACCTCTAGTTTCACGTCTCTATCAACATTTTGATGGGTCTCGGCAAAAAAAACCGAAATTTTTTCGCAAGGTGTAATAAATGTAAAGTTGGTGTTTTCACTCACTGCATTATAACTTTGTCATTTTTCGTTCAATTCAATTGATGTTGGGCTTAATATTTGCTCAAATAATATATCTCTCATCCAAAATTTTAAAACCAGAGGAGATAATATATTTTATCTATAAAAAAACATTCGACAATTTATGATTTTTTAAATTGGTCGCAAAATTCACTTTTTTACAACTTTCACCGTCAGTAACTACACCAAATCTCATCTGATTAGGACAATCTGTATATCACTGGAAAGGCTAAGGTATTATCTTCTGACCGACGGACAGAAGATGTGTTAGTCGGGTTATTCGTTGACGAGATATGTACTCATAACTGAAACAACAGGGAAAAAACTGATTTCTTCAAGATTTTTTGAAAACGATTCTTAAAAGAATTTTTTGATTTTCAGTTTCGTGTTCAGCGGCCTAAAGTTAGACTAGAAAACATTTTTATTTTTAGGTGCATTTGTCGTGTCGAGTAGTACTTTCACCAAGTTTGGAGACAATAGGCCCATTAATTCATGTTTTTTCACAGTTTCTCCATATAAACTTTCAAACCATTCAAAACATTGAAAAACACGTATCGAATTATTTCTCACTAAGAGTAATTTCAACAAATTTGAAGTCAATGGATCAATGGTCAGATTTTGATTTTCGAAAAAATTAAAAATATGTATCGAATTATTTTACATATTAAGTGCTTTCAATAAGTTTGAAGGCAAAAGGGTCATACATTTTTGTTTTTCCTTACAAACTTTTAACCCGTTGTTGACCCGTTAGATTATGATTTTCGAAAGAATAAAAAAGACGTGTCAAATTATTTCCCATGTTAAGTCCTTTCACTAAGTTTGAAGTCAAAAGGTGTAAAAAATCATATTTCTTCACCGCTTTAAATTTGGATTTAAAGAAAAAAATTAAATGTGAAATTATTTTATTATTTTTTTTATTAATTATTTTATTTATTTTATTTTATTTATTTTTGATTTCAAGTATGTGTGCCAGTCATCTTAGAATATTCAAACCGTCATCTTCAAAAATTTATGTTTTTTTAACTCGATAGCCAACAATTTGAGTATTCAACATTGAAGACCTACATTTTTTCAAGTGTACTCGTAGCTCTGAAAAATCACTATTTAAACATTTTTGCCCACAGTTACTGCCACGAACACAATGCAACCGAGCAACGTGTGCGTTGCGTCGTGCGCCACCGTTGTCGTCGGCAGCGCGTTCGTAATGAGCAGCGGCAGTTCAATTGCCATCTCTCATATAATTACAACGTCGCTGGCATCGATTTTGATTTTTGCCCCACGATTACAAATGCGTTGCGTACGCAGCGCCGTAATCGGCGATCGTCAATCAGCGTTCGTCAACGTTCGTCGCATCACTTGCGGCACGCGTACTGTGTATTGTTGTTGTTGTTGTTATTGTTGACGTGAATGATTTTGTGATAGAGTGGAATGTCTTGCAGTCGTTGCAAAGTTTGTCTGTCAGACTGTCTGTCGCTCTGTTGGTCCTTTTGTCGCTGTGTTTCTTTGCCCAGTCAGCGGTCTGTCGATTGGTCGGTTTATCTGTTCAACTGATGTTTTGCCGGTTTATGTGAAAGTTTCATCATTAATAATGAAAATGAAAACGGTTGACATTGATGCGGCAATGATTTGCACTAAAACAAAGCAACACCAACAACAACAACATTAACACACCGGAACAGCAACAGTTGCCAGTTGCAGCCACTTGCAAATTATGAGGTTCGATTGATTTTTTCCGCACGCGTCTCCTTTTAGCATGCGGACGTCCGCGCACTTTGCGTTTCGGTTTTGCTTTTGTTGTTATTGTTGTAGATGTGTCCATTGTCATTTCGCACAGCATTTTTGTTATTAATCATTTTTACTCGTTCAACTTTGTGGAATTTTTGTCAGGTGTCGCTTTATGGACATCAAGTTTTAGTTGTATTCAAAACTTAATTGAATAATTTTTTGTTGTTGTTGTTGTTGAAAAATGTAGAAAATCGAGGTGAGTTAATGTTTTAAATGTATTAGGTTAAGTTAGGTTAGGTTATTTTTTCTTTGTAGGAATAGTTAAAGTAACAAAAATACTTTGAAATTTCTCACAGTGTACATTCAGTCAAGTTGTCCTTAGAAGTTACATTTATTAGTTCGAATTTGACTTTGTAATGTTCTCACACTTGAAAATAAAATTAATGCGCAATCAAATCACTTTTCAATATAGAAGGACTGTTCGGTAAAAAACAAAACAACAAATATGTTTTAGCAAAATTCAATCATTTTATATAAAATAGTCTCTTTCTGCTTCGATACAACGTTTTGCACAATCAATTAGATCATCGAAACATTTTTTTAAGCCATCTGTATCCATCTTCTTTAAAATATCGATCGTTGCTTTTTGAACAGCTTCAACATCAGGACATGGTTGTCCTTTCATTGACAAATGCATTTTACCGAACAGATAGAAGTCGCAAGAAGCCAAGTAAGGTGAGTAAAGCGACTGGAAGGATTTTTTGACCAAAAACTTGGTTACCAAGTTGGATCGATAAGACGGTGTGTGATCCTGTAACAGGCGCCAGCTTCCATTTCCACGAATACGAGCCAGCAAACGCCTCGTAAAATTAAAATAAAACACTTCATTTACACTTGGGCTAGTTGGAATAAATTCTTTGTGAATAATTCCTTCCGAATCGTAGAAACAAATCAATATTGACTTTACTTTTGACTTCTCAAGACGACTTTTTTTCGGTACTGGATGGTCTCGGTGCTTCCATTTGCCACTTTACCGTTTGGTTTGAGGATCCTATTGAAAACACCACATCTCATCACCAGTAACAATCGAACATTTGAAGTTTGTATACTTTTTTGAGTCTGTAATGAGGTCCTTGCAAAGCTCAATTCGCAGGGATTTTTCGTAATTAGTCATTTTTTGTGGAACAAAGCGCGCTCACATCTTTCGCAGATGTAAATGGTTGGTCAAAAAGCAGTGAATTGAATTTGGTGACATATTCAATACCATTTCCATGTATTGCAATGACGATTTCGGCTCATTTTTGATTAATTCTGGCACTTTCTGATGTAATTTGATATTGGAAGGACCTGTATGTTTGTTGTCCTTTATGTCTTCACGACCACCATGAAAACGCTTAAACCACTCATGTACTCTGGTACGAGATAAACAATCATCATCATACACTTAGTTCATAAAATTGAATGTCTTGAATGGTTCCTTGTTCGAAACTCATTTTCCGACCGATGCATACACAAAATTCAAAAAATTTATGGTCCCAGAATTTCACGATTTTGATGTCATTTGAAAGGTCAAACTCCAAATAAGAAAACCCCATGAAAGAAAACCCCAAAAAATATGTGCTGAAAATTAATTAGTGTGTGTACAAAAGCAGATCAAAGTCGAAACTTTTTTCACAAAAAAATTTAAACACATATTTTCTGTTTTTTTAGTCTATTAAGTAAAAAAAAATGTAAAAAAAATGGTTACCAAGAAGTGGCTAAAATTTTAATATAGATTAACAAATGATGTCGCCATTTTTGCTTTTATTGTGTTCTCAAAATTTGCAAAGCTGAGGCTTTTACTTCACTTTTAATTTAAAATATTTTCTAAATAAAAAATCTGAAAATTGGCAAAACTTAGAGGAAAATATCTAAAAAGTACGTGAAAGTATGGTCCTGCATTTTTGTGTATTTGAAGAATCATTCTTTCTTTGTCGGATTATGTAATTACATCCTCCAATATCTTCCGATCTCAGAAAATAAACCAATTTGAAAAGTAGTCTAAACACCTATTTTTCGACATTTATTTTTTCATCCCTAAAAGTATGCAATCAGCATGAAAAATTGAGAAAACTGCTAAAAAGCAAAACTTACGTCTATTATTATCGTTTTTTTTGCAAAAGTAAAGGGTCCTAAGACAATTTCTGGCACTCTTTGCAATTATCAAAGTTGACGTAACTGATTAAATGTAAAACCTGAAAAATATAGCCAACACACTCGTTGCTATAGCTCACCAAAAATGACGAAATTTGCAAGTTTAAGTTGCCATTGCATTGTCAAACTACAAAAGTTTAAGAAGAACAAATGGAGATTTCAATTCAGCAGACCATGATTAACTAGTATACCAAATTTTATGAAGAACGGACCACTCCTTCTAATTTTGACCAGCGGTTGTATGGAGTCGAATCACTGTGCGATGCGAGAAACAGACTGCCACTTTTTGGCTTGTACTGAACTAAATGACATGAAATTTTGACAGCATGTCAGTGAAGGATGGGCCTTCCAAAGGTATTACTCAGCAACAGATTGTCAAATGCTACTTTTGAGCAGTGACGTTTTTTTGTTGGGTGAGACCTTCTCTCAGTCGGAACAAGACTCCTTATTGTATGTTTAGCTCGTCATTTAAATAAACACTTTTCTGAAATACATAATTTCGGTTTCAAAGTGGCAGCTTGATTCTGACTTTGGAGCAAAACTCGTAGTTTTCAAATGATCTGCCAACTGATACCAACTGTTGGTGATTGTCTAAGCTCGCTTTAGAAGTAAAATATCCGTAAAATAAACACTTTGTACCACAATCTTTTTTAATCCAACAAGAACAACAACAAAAAACAGCTTATTTGAAGTGCGCCGCTATATCAATGACATTATTTCTGTTCGTAAAGTTTGTAGTGTCGCCTTAACACCAGCGCCAACAGTTGTACTGCCAAATTGAAACACTGGTTTTGTTATCTGAACTTGTATAAAAAAAAAATGAATTTTGGCGGCACGTTTTTATGGCCACAATGCGGCACTTGCCACGAAAGAATAATGATTTGCTGTGCGATTATTGACAATGCGGCAATGTGGCGTTCACGTTAACGACTTCATGCGGCTGGCTTAATGCAATAATTAAAAAACATTAAAAATTGTGGGCTTTCACTTTGCGTCACACACACACATAAGCATCAAAATATGTACATATGGGTACGTAAATGTGTGTGTGTGTGTGTGAGATGTTAATAAGTGCGCATTCGGCTGGTATGAACCATTAATTACATGATTTTGCCGCTGTTGCGCCTCGGCCGAGTGTTGGCCTATCTTCAGAAATATGTTTAACCCCACATGTCAACATAATTAATATTAAATTTTTGTGTCAGATAATGATAACGACTGTCGCCGACACCGACGCCGCCACCACCACTGCCAACTACGCCAACAACGGCAGCCACAGCCACAACTACAGCAAAACTGACACCATCATCGCCGCCGCAACTGCCACTCATTGCTGTTGTCTCGAACATTGGCCAGCCGCAACCAGCTCAAAAGCCGCCAACAACAACAACAACTCCAAAAGCACATAAAAACGTTGTGCGTGCCGTATCGAGTTGCAGTGCTACAAAAATTTAATCGCTTCTGTTGTTGGAATTAAGATGCAACAACAATAACAACAACAACAACAACAATCACAATAATGCTGTTTATTAATAAAGCGTTGCATGCCGCCAAGTTTTAATTTAAATTGAAACGCATAAACTTAAATAATTTGCAATTCATAAAGAAGAAAAGAAGAAGCATTCAGATAAAAAATAAACCAGTAAAATTGATAAAAATTTTAATAAAAATATCAAAAATGCCAAGTAGCGAGCAGCGACGACACCTTTCACTGAAATTTGCGGTGCAGTTGTGATATCGGTTGGTGTGTGTTGCTGTGGCGACAATGCACACGTGGCATGCCACATGCCACACGCCACACGCTCGTCGCAAGCTGACAGCAAGCGGAGTTGTTTGTTTATGCATTGCTGAGATTTCAATTCAAACGGGAAGCATGCAACAATTAAGCAACAATGAGACTTTTTACTTTTTAGACTTTTTAGTGAATTTTTACGTTGCGTGATAACTGTTATGAGAAAAACAATTCATCAAACAACAAATCATAACTTTTATTTATGATTTGTTTTTATTTACGTTACCGATAACTATTATTTTGAGAAATTTTTTTTTACGTTGCTTCAAAAGTTTTATGAAAGAAATTTATTTTATTTACGTTGCCTTACCACATTTTGAGTATGAATTGATTTTGAATTGTTTAGTTGTTGGTGGAAATAAGGTCTCTACAGTTAATTTGCGTTTGTCAATTTAAAACAATTAAAACTCAATTCATATCCAAAATGTGGTTGTTCAACGTAAACATTTTTTTTTTCAAAATAATAGTTATCGGTAACGTAAATGAAAAAAATCATAAATAAAAGTTATGGAGCAACGTAAAAAAAAATTTCTCAAAATAATAGTTATAACGTAAATAAAAAAGTCATAAATAAAAGTTATGAAGCAATGTAAAAACAAAAATCCCAAAATAATAAATATCAAAAACGAAAAATATACTTGTTACTTATAAAAGTTATTATGCAACTCAAAAATATTTATTACATGATGATAGTTATAGGCGACGTAAAAAATTTCTTATTGGGAATAATTATTATAATTATTATAAATATAATAATTATAGAAATTTCTTAAATTAAGGCAATTTTTTTTTTTCCCAAAAATATGGATAATAGTTATTTTAGGTCTCTGGATTTTTCACAACACAACAACAGAAACTTTATCACAGCCCAGTCAAACATTTCGCCTTCAAGCGTATTACTGTCTTACACTTTCAACATGTCATACGCCTGTCACAATTTATCACAACAACACACAATTTCCAAATATCTGCAAGAAAAACCTATTGCACCGAAAATGTCAAGTGCCACATTACAATTAATCAACACACCGTAATTGTTATTGCTTTCGCAGCATTTGTACACGTCGGTACGTCAGTCAATGCATAAAAACAACAATCACAAATCATAATGTCGTGTCAAAAGCATCGCCTTAGGTGTGTCGAAAATCAATGCAAACGCATTCATCAATAGGAACAACAAAAAATCGCCAACAAAAAACTCAACGATTCCAATGCGTGTTATGAGACAGTTTTGACAGTTTTCGTTCATCGTGCAAAACACTAAAAGTTTTTCACTGTTCCGCTGCTGTCCTTTGCGATAGCATTTCGTTTTTGCTCGAGTGATAACCTCAAATTTATGACACAACATTGCAATAATTCAATGCAACACATTTCATAAATATAAACGCGCCGGCAGGACAATGGTGCACATCGATCGATTGTTTGTGTGAATCAGAAAATCAAAAGTAAAATACACATTTTACTTACATGGAGAATGTACTTTTGAAGCGAGTAGATGAAGCAATAAGACGGCAACTTTTACTTAACGGCTACAAGTGACTGTCTACAAGTGATTGAACTTGAATTTGTGCCACTTGATCTTTTGAAGATCTATTTTTCTTGTTCAACAATGAAATCACTCTAATGGGATTTTTTTGGTTCTGAATATCGATTAAGAAACTGATTTTTCATTTGTGTTTCGGAAAAAAGTTCTAGTTTCGGTACAATCTGAACATAACCCAACTTATCGTAATCTAATAAGTAGATACAATACAGTGGAAGGATGAATACTCCCTCTAAGTGCTTCATTTGTTGGTCTATTTCAACAAAGAGAAGGAAACCCTAATCTAACCTAAACTAACAAGTATTTAGGTACAGTAAAATAGACAAGTAGCATATTTTGCTGGCGTAATTTGTTGCTGGGTAAATATATTTGAAACGCCCATCCTTCACCGACATGTTGCCAAAATTTCATGTAATTTAGTTAAGTACAAGCCAAGTTTTCGCGACAAAAGTGGCAGTTAGTTTATAGCATCGCACAGTGATTCGACTCCATACAACCGCGGGTCAAAATTAGAAAATCGTTCTTCATAAATAAAATTAATTAAAAATAAATACAATTTGGTATACTAGTTAATCAATATCTACAGAATTGAAATCTCCATTTTGTTTTTCTTAAACTTTTGCAGTTTGGCAATGCCTGAGACTTAAACTTGCAAATTTTGTCATTTTTGGAGAGCTGTAGCAACGAGTCAGGTTTTACATTTGTCAGGTTTTACATTTAATCAGTTAGATCAACTTTGATAATTGCAAAGAGTGCCAGACATTTTCTTAGGACCCTTTAGTTGTGCAATAAAAACGATAATAATAGACGTAAGTTTTGATATTTAGCAGTTTTCTCAAGTTTTCATTCTGATTGCATACTTTAAGGGATGAAACAATTAAATTTTACCGAAAAATAGGTGTTTAGACTATGTACCTTTCAAATTGGTTTATTTTCTGAGATCGCAAGATATTGGATGATGTAATTACATTATCCGACAAAGAAAGAATGATTTTTAAAATACACAAAAATGCAGAAACATACTTTCACGTACTTTTTAGATATTTTCCTCTAAGTTTTGCCAATTTTCAGATTTTTTATTTAGAACATATTTTTAATTAAAAGTGAAGTAAAAGCCTCAGCTTTGCAAATTTTGAGAACACAATAAAAGCAAAAATGGCGACATCATTTCTTAATCTATATTAAAAGTTCTAGCCACTTCTTGGTAACCATGTATTTTTAAGATTGTTTTAATCAATAGACTAAAAAACAGAAAATATGTGTTTAAATTGTTTTGTGAAAAAAGTTTCGACTTTGAGCTGCTTTTGTACACACACTTATTAATTTTTCGCACAGATTTTTTGGGGTTTTCTTATTTGTTTGACCTTTCAAATGACATCAAAATAGTTAAATCCTGAGACCATAAATTTTTGGAATTTTGTCTATGAAACGAATCACTGTGCATCGGTCGGAAAATGAGTTTCGAACAAGGAGCCATTCGAGACATTCAATTTTATGAACTAAGTGTATGATGATGATTGCTTATCTCGTACCAGAGTACATGAGTGGTTTAAGCGTTTTCAGGATGGTCGTGAAGACATAAAGGACAACAACCATCCAGGTCCTTCCAATACCAAATTACATCGAGAAAGTGCCAGAATTAATCAAAAATGAGCCGAAATCGTCATTGCAATACATGAAAACGGAATTGAATATGCCAAAAAATTAAATTCACTGCTTTTTGACCAAGCATTTACATCTGCGAAAGATGTGAGCGTAGTTTGTTCCACACAAATTGACTAATTACGAAAAATCTCTGGGAATTCAGGATTGCAAGGACCTCGTTATAGAGTCACAAAAGCATACGAACTTCAAATGTTGGATTGTTACTGCTGATAAGATGTGATGTTTTCAATAGGATTCTCAAACCAAGCGGCAAAGTGCCAAATTGAAGCACCGAGACCATCCAGTACCGAAAAAAACTCGTCTTGAGATGTCAAAAGAAATGTTAATTTTGATTTGTTTCTACGATTCGGAAGGCATTGTTCACAAAGAATTTGTTCCAACTGGCCCAACTGTTAAGGAAGTGTTTTATTTTAATTTTATGAGGCGTTTGTTGGCTCGTATTGGTGGAAATGGAAGCTGGCGCCAGGATCACAGGATCACACACCGTCTCAACGATCCAATTTGGTAACCAAGTTTTTGGTAAAAAATTCCTTCCAGTCGCTTTAATCACCTTACTTGGCTTCTTGCGACTTTTATCTGTTCGGTAAAATGCATTTGTCAATGAAAGGACAACCATGTCCTGATGTTGAAGCTGTTCAAAAAGCAACGATCGATATTTTAAAGAAGATGGATACAGATGGCTTAAAAAAATTTTTCGATGATCTAATTGATTGTGCAAAACGTTGTATCGAAGCAGAAAGATACTATTTTAATTAAAATTAAAATATGTCCGAAATACGAATACGAAAATACGTCTCAGCAAGTTTCTAATGTCCCTCAAAGCAATTATTCTGATCTTATGGCCCACGCCAAATATTTTTTCGAATTCTGTGTGCTCGCATAAAAGATGATTTCTGAATTTGTGAGCATCCAACATAATTTTCTAGACCCAACTTTCATAGGAAACATGGGAACATTTCTACTAAGACTATTTTGGATTTCAAAATTAAACTCCGTTCCGAAGTGGTTAAGGGAATCGCACTGAGATTTAATTTTTCGGATTTGTTTCTTTTTGTTATCTTTGATTGTTTTGAAGCTTGTCTTATCGCAAGAGCAGTAAACACTTTGCTTGATAGCGACAGCTTTGATAGCTTGTTACGCATGTTCAGGGGAAGAACATAAATAGCACAGTTTGACGCATACTATATATCGATTAAAAGTCATGACAGGTGATAAGAAATAAACCAAGGTATGGAATTTAGATAATCATGTTTTGTATTGAACTGAACTCAACAATTTCTTAATTTCATTTAATCAAATCAAATAAAATCAATAATGTAATCAAAGCATTCATAACCTTCGGAGAACACACCTAGTTTTTTAATCATCGAGGTAATCTGGATTAATTAGACTCGGTTCACTTATGATTGCCTCTAATTTCACAACTATTGAACTTTTTGACTGATGATCGAATAAATTCGAAAATGATCTCAAACTTTTATGAAAATGCACTCATAGCATAACAGATTCAGTTACAGTGGTATTACTTTCTTGGAAACACATTTTTCTCTTATTGAAATGGAAATTTTTAAATGTTATGTTTAACTTTGTAGTAGATAATTTCAAAACCAGAGCGTGCCACATTGTCGGCAACACTAAAAGTATTCATTTCTTTTATTCAAGATTGTAGAATGCAAAAATTTATTGCCACAGTCGGAAGTGGAATTTATTGTTGCCTATTAAAGCGTGCAACCGGACATGGGGCAACGGCACACAGATGCACACAACTGCAACTGGAGAAGAAAATCTTTGAAATTTGTTTGAAATTTCCTGGAGCAAATTTATCACCACGACATGTCGACTAAAAGTGACACCGAACAATGTGCAGAAGTCACATTTAAATTGAAATTAGCACCGAATTCTCTCGCACAATGAAGCGTTAAATGATGCACAGCGTGACGAGCTGAGCGAGCAGCGTGCAACCATAGTTCAAGGTGCGAAAAGGATCTCGTGCGCAAAAGCATTGCATAAGGTTCGACACTTCCACTTCGACATGGAAATGTTTACAAGGACGAAGGTGACACAGCGGGCAGCACTGAGCATTTTTCGACTGGTTTTGGGACGTGCCGCGCAAAAGCGGCTGCGTACCATTTGCAAACGTCAAAGGTCCTTTTTAACTATCACTTTTGTCTGTCCACTGTAACTGAAGCTGAAATTGCAATTGTATGAACACTGCTCGCTTTGGAAGGCGTCTTGTTTGTTGTTAGTTTGAATTGACTATAGTTTGTGACAATCATTTCGGCCAGACGCGGCGATGCTTAGCTGTTAGCGGCAAGCAGTCGCCTACTGTTGGTAACAGCATGAAGCCGACGAAGGAATTCATGGTACATAGAGTTAATAGTTTGTAGGCTGAAAAAGGAGATTTCATAATTTTAAGTATTTGAAAAAAATGCTTCTTCTTTTGACTAACACTTCTCCTATTTAGAAGAAATTGTTGTTCATTTTCATTTGATTGGTAAAATTTAATTTTGTATTGATTTTTTACGTAGGAAGAAAGGATCGAGTGAGTTGGCAGAAGGGGAAATAAATTGATTAAGAACCATTATAAATAAATATTTGTAGAATTAATTTACGCCTTGTCTTTCAACATTTTCCCTATAAAAGAATTATATTAACCCTTTCGACCCCAAAGTTGCCTGAGAGCAACTAACCTATTTGTCATCTTATAGCAAAAGCTACGATTGATTTATGGGTTTATTTTAAATAGGCACCAACAAATTAATATTTTTAGAATTGATTTCAAAGCAAATTACAAAAATTTTACAGTTATCCCCAAAATAATTTCCAATCATTTGCAGCAATATCAGGGAAAGTTTGTGTTCTAATTGAAGTCTACGAATTGGGCGCTGTTTCATCAAAACCTTGTTTCTTCGATAATGGTTAAATAAAATCAAAAAGTAGTCATTTTGTATTTTTCCATAAATATTAAATAATTTTTCTGTAATTAAAGAATATTGATACAAAATTTATTGAACCCATTTTAAGCTAAAATTGTTCAAAAGTAATCTAGCTCTAGAACTCTAACAAAGAGGCGTGGCGACTTCAAATGTCATGTGCACACTTCTTAGAAAAATTTTTCATGATTTAAATACCAAAAAGTAATATCGAGACTCAGGGAGAAATTCGGGTTCGAAAGGGTTAAGTTAGGTTAGGTAGACTGCACTTCCGTACGGAGGCCAAAGAGGCTCATTATGAATTCATTCTTAAATAGCGCTGGAGCTAACCAATCAGTCTCAATTCGGGGCAAACCAGTTTGAACAGTTCTTGATAAAGGAGATCAGATTCGGAAATTCAAGGCATCTTGCCCCCATCGTACGGAGTGGGCGTTCCTGCAGAACCGAGCACTGGCACAAGAAGTGTTGTATTGTTTCTACTTTTTCTTCATCTCCGCAGCTGTTGCAGACATCACTGGACGAGAGGCGCCATTTGATAAGCATTAAAACAGTAATGATTTCAACAAGCTGTCTTATAGAAGTTCAATTCAGAAAAGGGAGGGCCATAGTGTCCGACAGGAAATATATTTTTAGATCAAGTTTTCTCACAACAAATGCCAAATTTCCATTTGTTATCATTAACTTATCAACTTGACGTAATTTTCCATAAATGTAGTTCGATGTGCTCAACAGTTGTTTTTAACACAGCAATTCACAGCACAAAGGTGACTCACAAAAAAGCAAGCTTTATCAACAACATTATTGACTGAGATAAGTCTGCCTCGCAATAATCATTACCCAACTATGATAAAATGCTTTGCACTAAAAACATTATACATTATTCATATCAGCGCAACGAGCTCATTGCTTATCGAACCAATATGCTTCACCGACGCTTTCGGCAACAACATTGCTTTAGTATCGGTCGAGACGCGCACCTGGGAACTTCTTCATATAGCACCTCAACTCATCAAAGTTAGCAGCAAATCCAAAATGGGCATTTCAAAGATTTTTTACGGCCTGGCAGTACTAGGTTTCTGCTGTGTATCGCTAAGTACGTCAACTTCTTGTAACGCACTGAGCACAGCCATAAAAACTTGACAATTTCGCTCTCATTTCGCTCAGGCTCATCGTTGTCCTGTTATGTGTGCGAGTCAACGGACTGTCACAACTCCGCCGTTACTAAAACATGTACCGCTCAACTGGCCGATGCATCGAAAACATATCTCACGCAGCATTATACTGTGAATGCGACACAGATGAACAATCCCAGCTCGCAGTATATTTGTCTGAAGGACGCCTTTTTGTTTAGTAAGTTCTCGTCGTAAGCTGTTCAGCTCTAGCAAAATTCATTCTATTTGTCCGACAGACATCGGCAACAGCCGCCAGAGGCTCGAATACCGTGGCTGTCTCAATAAAAATATTGAAGCTTGCAATTATCGGCCGCTAGGATCCAACTTATCCAGAAATTGCACGATGTGCGATGCGAACAATTGCAATGGAAATCCGGCCAGCCGACTAAGCGTCAATGCGTTTGCTGTACTGGTCATGGCAACGATTGCCAAGCTTGGACTCGGTCTTCGTGTATGAACGTGCATATTTTTTTTCATTTTTATGAAATCAAATAAAATCAAATAAAATGAAATAAAATAAAATAAGGCATAAATGCAGTATAGCGAATGATCGTGAAAAAATAAATGAGTATGCTTTTATATAGAGGGTTGGCTTCTGAATCTAACAAACTAAAACTTTTTCTGGGAAATAAAAAAATAAAATAAAATAAAATAAAATAAAATAAAATAAAATAAAATAATGTAAATAAACTAAAATAAAATAATGTAAATAAACTAAAATAAAATAAAATAAATAAAATAAAATCGACTCAACTCAAATCAAATCCAATCAAATCAAATCAAAAAATAAAATAATATGAACTAAAATAAAATAAAATAAAATCAACTCAACTCAACTCAACTCAACTCAACCCAACCCAACTCAAATCAAATCAAATCAAATCAAATCAAATCAAATCAAATCAAATCAAATCAAATCAAATCAAATCAAATCAAATCAAATCAAATCAAATCAAATCAAATCAAATCAAATCAAATCAAATCAAATCAAATCAAATCAAATCAAATCAAATCAAATCAAATCAAATCAAATCAAATCAAATCAAATCAAATCAAATCAAATCAAATCAAATCAAATCAAATCAAATCAAATCAAATCAAATCAAATCAAATCAAATCAAATCAAATCAAATCAAATCAAATCAAATCAAATCAAATCAAATCAAATCAAATCAAATCAAATCAAATCAAATCAAATCAAATCAAATCAAATCAAATCAAATCAAATCAAATCAAATCAAATCAAATCAAATCAAATCAAATCAAATCAAATCAAATCAAATCAAATCAAATCAAATCAAATCAAATCAAATCAAATCAAATCAAATCAAATCAAATCAAATCAAATCAAATCAAATCAAATCAAATCAAATCAAATCAAATCAAATCAAATCAAATCAAATCAAATCAAATCAAATCAAATCAAATCAAATCAAATCAAATCAAATCAAATCAAATCAAATCAAATCAAATCAAATCAAATCAAATCAAATCAAATCAAATCAAATCAAATCAAATCAAATCAAATCAAATCAAATCAAATCAAATCAAATCAAATCAAATCAAATCAAATCAAATCAAATCAAATCAAATCAAATCAAATCAAATCAAACCAAACCAAATCAAATCAAATCAAATCAAATCAAATCAAATCAAATCAAATCAAATCAAATCAAATCAAATCAAATCAAATCAAATCAAATCAAATCAAATCAAATCAAATCAAATCAAATCAAATCAAATCAAATCAAATCAAATCAAATCAAATCAAATCAAATCAAATCAAATCAAATCAAATCAAATCAAATCAAATCAAATCAAATCAAATCAAATCAAATCAAATCAAATCAAATCAAATCAAATCAAATCAAATCAAATCAAATCAAATCAAATCAAATCAAATCAAATCAAATCAAATCAAATCAAATCAAATCAAATCAAATCAAATCAAATCAAATCAAATCAAATCAAATCAAATCAAATCAAATCAAATCAAATCAAATCAAATCAAATCAAATCAAATCAAATCAAATCAAATCAAATCAAATCAAATCAAATCAAATCAAATCAAATCAAATCAAATCAAATCAAATCAAATCAAATCAAATCAAATCAAATCAAATCAAATCAAATCAAATCAAATCAAATCAAATCAAATCAAATCAAATCAAATCAAATCAAATCAAATCAAATCAAATCAAATCAAATCAAATCAAATCAAATCAAATCAAATCAAATCAAATCAAATCAAATCAAATCAAATCAAATCAAATCAAATCAAATCAAATCAAATCAAATCAAATCAAATCAAATCAAATCAAATCAAATCAAATCAAATCAAATCAAATCAAATCAAATCAAATCAAATCAAATCAAATCAAATCAAATCAAATCAAATCAAATCAAATCAAATCAAATCAAATCAAATCAAATCAAATCAAATCAAATCAAATCAAATCAAATCAAATCAAATCAAATCAAATCAAATCAAATCAAATCAAATCAAATCAAATCAAATCAAATCAAATCAAATCAAATCAAATCAAATCAAATCAAATCAAATCAAATCAAATCAAATCAAATCAAATCAAATCAAATCAAATCAAATCAAATCAAATCAAATCAAATCAAATCAAATCAAATCAAATCAAATCAAATCAAATCAAATCAAATCAAATCAAATCAAATCAAATCAAATCAAATCAAATCAAATCAAATCAAATCAAATCAAATCAAATCAAATCAAATCAAATCAAATCAAATCAAATCAAATCAAATCAAATCAAATCAAATCAAATCAAATCAAATCAAATCAAATCAAATCAAATCAAATCAAATCAAATCAAATCAAATCAAATCAAATCAAATCAAATCAAATCAAATCAAATCAAATCAAATCAAATCAAATCAAATCAAATCAAATCAAATCAAATCAAATCAAATCAAATCAAATCAAATCAAATCAAATCAAATCAAATCAAATCAAATCAAATCAAATCAAATCAAATCAAATCAAATCAAATCAAATCAAATCAAATCAAATCAAATCAAATCAAATCAAATCAAATCAAATCAAATCAAATCAAATCAAATCAAATCAAATCAAATCAAATCAAATCAAATCAAATCAAATCAAATCAAATCAAATCAAATCAAATCAAATCAAATCAAATCAAATCAAATCAAATCAAATCAAATCAAATCAAATCAAATCAAATCAAATCAAATCAAATCAAATCAAATCAAATCAAATCAAATCAAATCAAATCAAATCAAATCAAATCAAATCAAATCAAATCAAATCAAATCAAATCAAATCAAATCAAATCAAATCAAATCAAATCAAATCAAATCAAATCAAATCAAATCAAATCAAATCAAATCAAATCAAATCAAATCAAATCAAATCAAATCAAATCAAATCAAATCAAATCAAATCAAATCAAATCAAATCAAATCAAATCAAATCAAATCAAATCAAATCAAATCAAATCAAATCAAATCAAATCAAATCAAATCAAATCAAATCAAATCAAATCAAATCAAATCAAATCAAATCAAATCAAATCAAATCAAATCAAATCAAATCAAATCAAATCAAATCAAATCAAATCAAATCAAATCAAATCAAATCAAATCAAATCAAATCAAATCAAATCAAATCAAATCAAATCAAATCAAATCAAATCAAATCAAATCAAATCAAATCAAATCAAATCAAATCAAATCAAATCAAATCAAATCAAATCAAATCAAATCAAATCAAATCAAATCAAATCAAATCAAATCAAATCAAATCAAATCAAATCAAATCAAATCAAATCAAATCAAATCAAATCAAATCAAATCAAATCAAATCAAATCAAATCAAATCAAATCAAATCAAATCAAATCAAATCAAATCAAATCAAATCAAATCAAATCAAATCAAATCAAATCAAATCAAATCAAATCAAATCAAATCAAATCAAATCAAATCAAATCAAATCAAATCAAATCAAATCAAATCAAATCAAATCAAATCAAATCAAATCAAATCAAATCAAATCAAATCAAATCAAATCAAATCAAATCAAATCAAATCAAATCAAATCAAATCAAATCAAATCAAATCAAATCAAATCAAATCAAATCAAATCAAATCAAATCAAATCAAATCAAATCAAATCAAATCAAATCAAATCAAATCAAATCAAATCAAATCAAATCAAATCAAATCAAATCAAATCAAATCAAATCAAATCAAATCAAATCAAATCAAATCAAATCAAATCAAATCAAATCAAATCAAATCAAATCAAATCAAATCAAATCAAATCAAATCAAATCAAATCAAATCAAATCAAATCAAATCAAATCAAATCAAATCAAATCAAATCAAATCAAATCAAATCAAATCAAATCAAATCAAATCAAATCAAATCAAATCAAATCAAATCAAATCAAATCAAATCAAATCAAATCAAATCAAATCAAATCAAATCAAATCAAATCAAATCAAATCAAATCAAATCAAATCAAATCAAATCAAATCAAATCAAATCAAATCAAATCAAATCAAATCAAATCAAATCAAATCAAATCAAATCAAATCAAATCAAATCAAATCAAATCAAATCAAATCAAATCAAATCAAATCAAATCAAATCAAATCAAATCAAATCAAATCAAATCAAATCAAATCAAATCAAATCAAATCAAATCAAATCAAATCAAATCAAATCAAATCAAATCAAATCAAATCAAATCAAATCAAATCAAATCAAATCAAATCAAATCAAATCAAATCAAATCAAATCAAATCAAATCAAATCAAATCAAATCAAATCAAATCAAATCAAATCAAATCAAATCAAATCAAATCAAATCAAATCAAATCAAATCAAATCAAATCAAATCAAATCAAATCAAATCAAATCAAATCAAATCAAATCAAATCAAATCAAATCAAATCAAATCAAATCAAATCAAATCAAATCAAATCAAATCAAATCAAATCAAATCAAATCAAATCAAATCAAATCAAATCAAATCAAATCAAATCAAATCAAATCAAATCAAATCAAATCAAATCAAATCAAATCAAATCAAATCAAATCAAATCAAATCAAATCAAATCAAATCAAATCAAATCAAATCAAATCAAATCAAATCAAATCAAATCAAATCAAATCAAATCAAATCAAATCAAATCAAATCAAATCAAATCAAATCAAATCAAATCAAATCAAATCAAATCAAATCAAATCAAATCAAATCAAATCAAATCACATCAAATCACCTCTTTCGTAACTAGTTTTCGTTGCAATATGGCAAGCTTTGCATTGGCATAAAACTTTGTAATATTTGTTTAACTTTGTTTTCTTTAAAATATTGTGTTTTGTTTTGTTGGTAAATCCTAAAAAGATGGTTCGCATATGTTTCAAAGATGGTTCTAACTTTTTAATACATTGCATGTTGTTATATGTAGGTCATGATTTGACAAGGTTTTGTGTTTAAAAGTTTTATTCAACAAATTTTTATATACAACACTTGACTGTCTTAATACACAAACATCCAAAAAAAAAATACACAGCTCATACAATGTCGCTAAATATTCGCTATCGCTAAATCATTGACTAAGAATCTAACATGACTAAGTTATCTAATCGTAGTTAAATAACACAGAATACAACTTTTCAAACTCTATAAACATTTCAACATCAGAACCTAACCAGAACCTAAGAACCTGTCTCTAATAACAACTATACGTCCATAGTTCATGTGGCAAGACTTGAACCCAACAGTTTCGAGATTGTTGCCATGACAACAGTGCCCAGTACGGTAAAAGCGCTGACGCTCAGTCGGCTGGCCGGATTTCGATTGCAATTGTTCGTGTCGCAAAGCGAGCATACGCTCAAAACGTTGAAAGCAACACGCGTCACATAGCCGCAGCCTAACATTTCCTTATAGATGCAGCCACGATAGTCGTATTCCTGGTTGCTGTAGCCAAAGTCTGCCAAACAAATTGAATGATTTCTACTTGAACCGAGCCGCAATTCATGGCGAGCACTCACCATACACCAAGTAGTTCTTCAGACAAACAAACTGCGAGCTGGTGATGTTCATCTGTGTAGCATTCACATAGTAATGCTGCGAGAGATATGTTTTCGATGCCTCGGCCAGTTGAGCGGTGCATGTTCGAGTAACGGTGGAGTTGTGACAATCCTTTGACTCGCACACATAACAGGACAACGATGAGCCTGAGACATGAGAGCGAAATTGTTAAGTTTTTATGGCTGTGCTCAGTGCGTTATAAGAAGTTGACGTACTTAGCGACACACAGCAGAAACCTAGTACTGCCAGGCCGTAAAAAATGTTTGAAATGCCCATTTTGAATTTGCTGCGAACTTTGATGAGTTGAGGTGCTATAGACTCGTCTCGGCCGATACTAAATTAAACAATGTTGCTGCCAACTATGCGCCACGGCCCGAACGGTGAAGCACATCGGCTCGATAAGCGATAAGCTCGTTGCGCTGATATGAATGATATACGACTATGATGTATAACATTTAGTGCGGTCGTAAAACAATATGTCATAGTTGGGTTACAATTGTTTCGAGGCCAACGCAACTCAGTCGATAATATCTACTTTTATTTTGCACATTTGACAAATACATAGCAACATTTCTAAGTTTTACAATCGGAAGTTTGGACGCGACGGATTTTTTGTGAATCACCTGAATGGGAATGGTTGATAAATGAGAATTTTTGTAGAGAGCCGAGACAGTTGACAACACTGCAAATATCAACGACGAAGCGTCTTGGCGCAACTCAAAACAACTTGTAGGTTTTTTTTTAGAATACGCAAACAAAACGTTATCTTCTGAACACCACTGCGAAGTGCTGCAGAAATGTGGTTTTTTATAGGAAAAATTTAGGAAAAATTTAGTCTAGAAATACGAGTACTTATTCATAAGCAAGTATCTGTTTCCATTGTTCTTAATCGGTTCTTTCCTATATAGAAGTCAGTACTAACTTAACCCGAATGTGCCGGTATTATTATTTTTATTATTTTTCTTTTGATTTTTGCAATAACATTTTTTGAGCGATTTAATATGAAGTAACTAACAGGGCCCCGCTGCTTTGCACGCAAATCTGAAGTCAATGGGGCCAATAAAACAATTTTTTCTTAACCCTTTGATGATACCGTAAGATACCGTAAGATTTTTATAAACCAATACCTCTTTATTTCTTATTTGAAGTGCTTTCACCACATTTTAGGTCAATTGGCTAATTATGTAATTTTCCCCCCTATATACTACTGTGTACAAAGAATACCCGGAATTTTCCCATTTAAACTATGCGGTTAAATATTTTCGCCGAATAATTTTTTTTTTAAATACTCATTAGTGTTTGAGTTACGCTTGGTTTTGTGAGACGCAAAAAGTGAATTCGGCGATTTTTATAATGTCTGAAATTATCCAACAAAGAAGTGCGATCAGATTTTGTTTCCTGAACGGAATAACCGCTGCAGAAACGTTGAGAATGTTGCAGAAGGCCTACGGAGACCATGCTCTATCAAAAACAACAACATTTGATTGGTATAAAATGTTCAAAGAAGGCAGAGTACGCGTTGAAGACGAACAGCGGCCAGGCGGACCACGCACATCAACTGATAAGCAACACGTCAAGCAAGTGAAGGAAATGGTGATGGAAAATCGTCGGCTGACATGCAGAGGCATTGCTTCTATTGTTGGAATATCAAATGGATCGGCCAACACAATTTTAAAGGACATTTTGTGCCTCAAACGCGTCAAATCTCGATTGGTCCCAAAAAATTTGAATTTCTTCGAAAAAAAGCGTCGTGTTGATGTGTGTGAAACAATGCTTTCTGATTATCAATCGGTTATAAAACGCATTATTACTGGAGATGAGACTTGGATCTATGCTTACGACACGGAAACAGCCGACCAATCGAGCGAATATCGTGCCAAAGGTGAGGCAAGGCCGAAACACCCGCGCCAAAGTCGCTCAAAAATCAAGGTCATGTTGACAGTTTTCTTCGATTATCGTGGTGTTGTGCATTATGAGTTCCTTCCGCCGGGCCAAACTGTCAACAAGGAATATTACTTGAGCGTTATGCGTCGTTTGCGTGAAGCTATTCGCAAAAAGAGGCCGGATTTATGGAGAGACAACTCTTGGTTTTTGCATCACGATAATGCACCATCTCACACGGCATTGGTTCTTCGTGAGCATTTCGCCAAAAATGAAACTCATATCGTTCCACAGCCACCGTATTCGCCTGATTTAGCTCCTTGTGACTTCTGGCTATTCTCCAAACTCAAAAGACCACTTCGAGGACACCGTTTTGAATCGATTGAAGAGATTCAACGTGAATCGGTGCGCGCATTGAAGGCCATACCGGAAGGTGACTATTTGGCATGCTTCGAAGATTGGAAAGTCCGTTGGCATAAGTGCATTGCATCGGGGGGGGGACTACTTTGAAGGCGATGAAATTGATTTGGAAGAATAAATAAAGATTTTTTGAATTATAAACAAATTCCGGGTATTCTTTGTACGCAGTAGTACACTTTTAACCCATCGTTAACACCAGGTTAACAGATTTTAATAAAAAAAAAAAGTTAAAAACACATATCGAATTATTTCACATGTTAAGTTCACCAAGTTTTAGGTCAAAAGACCCATAATAAAATACAATTTTGTTTCTCCATACAAACTTAACCCATCATTGACTTCGTCAGATTTCGATTTTCAAAAAAGTGAAAAACACGTATCGAATTATTTCCCACGTTAAGTGATTGCACTAAGTTTGAAATCACAAGGCGTAAAAAAATCATGTTTTTCCTTACAAACTTTTAATTGTTGACCCAGTCAGGTTTCGATTTGCAAAAAAATGAAAAACACGTGACAAATTATTTCTCACTAAGAGTGCTTTCACGAAGTTTGAAGTAAAGAGCTCATTAATTCATGTTTTTTAAGTTTCTACATATAAACTTTTAACCCGTTGTTGACCAGTCAGATTTTATTTTGGTAAAAATAAAAAAACACATAAAATTATTTCGCATTTGAAGTACCTGCTTTTACCAAATTTGAAGTAAAAAGGTATACAAAATCATGTTTCTTCATACATACTTTTAATCCTTGGTTCACGCCTTTATGTTTTGATTTTCAAAAAAATTAGAAACAATTGTCAAATTATTTTTGATTTCAAGTGTTTTCACCAACTTGTATGTCAATAGGCTCATGTTTTTTTTTGTAGTCTTTCCGTAAATAAACCTTAACCCATTGTTGGCCCAGTTAAAGTTTGATTTTCGAAAAATTATAAAATAACCGTCGAATTATTTTTGATTTAGAGTATTTTCACTAAGTTTGAAATCAATAGGCCCATTAAATCGCGTTTCTTCATACAATACCTTAACCCATGTTTTGCCCTTTTAGACCCCGAATTTAAAAAAATCCCGTCTTAGCGGTGGTTCATTTTCCAAGATTTACCCATAGTTTAAATTTCATATTTGTTAAGCTGAAGATCCAAAGTACAATTCTGCAATACCAAGAAAGTTCATTCTGAGTCAGTACCAAATATTTGTGAAACTTTTTCTTCTACACCTGTGACTTAAATTACTTAAAAAACAATTTTAACAAAAGTCAAAAGTCTAAGCATAGAATAAACCGATAAACTGTTTAACACTAGAAAGACCATTGCGGTAATTTTGATGGTTTTTCATTTTTAAAATTCTGTATTTTCTTTAGTATTTCTATCAGATTTTGCTTTGAAGACTTTTATTTGTTTATCGTGGAAAATTTTATAATTTTTCAAATTATATTTTGTGAAAAATTAGCCAAATTCGATGTGTACATTTCGAGATATCAGCGAGTATAATATTCAGTATTTGTAGATATGGGAAACTTGCAGTCTTTTGGGTGTTAAATATTGGTAGAAAATGTATTCAAACATACTGTATTGTCCGTACGAGGTTTAACGGGTTAAAGGGATATCCCCCGGTACTCGAAGAAAGCTACCAGCTTTCGCGCTTAGTTCGCGTGCAAAAATATGTCAAGTTTGAAAGCCATTCAATCATAATCGGTTTGTTTGTATTAGTTGGTTCGAGTATGTATTGCATTCTTTGTTGTTGTCTGGATTATAACTCATCATTTATTTGGCTATTGGTTCTACTCGATTTCCTAATCGAAAGATAACTGTAATAACAACAACTTTGATAAGCAACCAATTCAGATAATAAATGGTCGTATTTGTAAAATTAGAAACGATGCGAAGTGCTTACAATTATATTTTCATTGTCTCAGTTTGGATTGAATAGTTTAGAGCAAAAGTAGATCATAAAGAAGTAAATTTTTGCTAAAGAAAAAATGAACAAAGTTGAAATTGTATTCGCGTTGGTGCTCATTGCATTCTGCTGTGTTAATTTGGGTGTGTAAAAATATGTGTAATTGTTAAAATTTTTTTTTTATTTACATAAATTGTTTTTTTGTCAACAACCTAAAAGTTAAAGTTGTGTGTGTTGTTGCTTAGTTGACTCACTGCAAGTGATTTTCCATTGACGGTGTAAGGTTGGTTCATCGACAGTTGAGGTGTGTTCCTTAATGTGGCGTCCACAGAGGGGTAGGGGTGGGGGCTTTGGGGGGATTCAAATTCCCCAAATACAAAAAATTCCTGGTGCAAAATATGGCTTCAAATGGAATTCAGTTCAAAAGTTGTACACAAAACTACCCCCAAAATGAAATTTTGTGTGCGCCACTGGTTCCTTATTGTCTGGAATACAAGAAAGACAAGAAGAAGAAGAAGACAGAAAGAGAGAAGGAAAGTGTTGCTTTAATTGAGCATTTGTGCTGCTTTTTCTGGACTTAATTGTAGGACTTGGAGTAATCCTCTGATGTGACTTTTTTTGAGTCAATGCCTAGAAGGCTCCACTTTTTCAAGAGGTGTTAAAGCACCGGGATTTTCACCATCAAGCGTAATGGACAAGCACAAAGCTGTTGGTTCAAGTGCCAGCTGAGCTTTTACATACTAAACTGATAAATAGATAAGGTTTAATTACTCTTTTGTTGACATTGATGGCAACCAATGAGTTCGTCAGCCACCTCTACTGTTAGCTTGTAGACATCGAGTATATATAATTATAATACTTATATATACTGAGACAAGATTTTCTCCTAAGGCCTCCGATTGTAGTGGCTGAGAAACCAGGAAACGTCTGTCTTACGTAACATAACACATTGCTACATTGCTTGGTATATGGAAACTTAGGCGAAAATAAGGTTCAGATATCGTTGTTGATATGATGTGATGCTGTTGTGATGTGATGTTGTTGTGATGTGATGTTGTTGTGACGTGATGTCATATATTTGTGATGGAAGTTAAAGGTGAAAGGGAGGTGAAGAAAGCCTTTCATAGCACTCAGTGCATTCAGATCATTGCACAATGTCTTCAGTGAAGCGTAGATGGGAGAAAAATTATAGAACAGGAAAAAATTGGAACATAAAAAAATAACTTCAAAACCTACAATGACATCAATCAGTGGCGCAGACAGGTAGAACTTTTGGGCTCGATTTCATTTGGAACCATATTTTACACCAGTATACTTTGTATTTGGGTGGGGTTTGAACTCCCAGATCCACCTGTGCGTCACTAAATAAAATTAATACGAATTTATTCTATTTGTCAACAATTTTACTGAGAGATTTTAGAATCCTGTAGTACCCACACCATGCCCAAATAATAATACAATTTCATTCACCATGGCTTGACAGATTTGGCCACACTACAACTCCGCTAGAACAAACGATCTGATGTTTTATTCTCGTAAGATTTTTTTTAGACTGATGGCAGTGATCACGCATCAAAATTGGGTATCACCCAAAACTTTTTTGTCAGAAACTGTGGGAAAGAAACACTCGAATATTTACCACGGCGAACGTTGGAACAAAAAGGCAAAAAAGCTGGCAACCTCTTTTGAGCTCAAGAATCTTTTTTTTGCAGTTGAATATTGAAATTTGGCTATTACCTTTAGAATTCTTCAGAGAATTGTATGATAGATATAGTTTTTTAATTTCCCCTACCAGGAGCTGATACCCTACAATAGGAAGCTAAGAGTTTTTGAAATATGCATAACCAGAAGTAAAAAAATAATAATAAATCAATATTTTGACAACAGATTAAAGAAGATTAAAAATAAAGTTAAACGTGTTGTATCGTTTTTTAATTTGAGCACTTTTTTGAAGCACGCAGTTTATGGTTTCCGAATGTGTAACCAAAAATAACTTTGGAAATAAGAGAGATGAAAGGTTGAATTTTCGCATAATGGTTTCCCAAAAGTAGTAGATGATTTATTCCAAAAATTAGAAAAATTCGTCCAAGGCCACGCCTACTCTCCATACAGGACTTTATTTTCAACAATATTAAAAAAAGGCTACAGATTTGTTGTCATGCACTAAAAATCTTTTTAGACAAAGATCTTGGAACTATGTGGTTCTTAGCCACGCCCACTTTTTCAATATGTAAAATATGCAAAATTTCTCTAACTCGATTATTCGATTATTATTCGATTGTTGATCCATCCCAGAAAGAAATAAAATTAATTAATTAATAATGATTTATTAATAAAATTATTTAATTAAAAAAAATAAAGAACTAAATTAAATAGAAATAGTACACTTATATAGGGCAAGCATTGAAACTGAACATATTTTTTTGCATTCGTACACAGCCGGTAAATATTAAAAAAAAATTTAAAAAACTTTATATGGAAACCCTGTTAAAAATGGGCACACCATGCCCATTTTAGTCAATATGTTGTTCTCACGATTTCCAAAAATTTTTTACGAAATTTCAGTTTCGTATCTTAACTTTTAAAGAAGCTATTATGAATACCTTCCATCAGGCAGACGGGCTGGAAGACATATGTATTAACGGACGGACATAGCTACATCATTTCGCTATATATATAAACACATCTCGATTCTGTGCATTTAATGTATATATATAATATATATTTATTCCTTTCAATACCAGCTCTGATGTCTTCCGTACGTTATAGTTTTGTTCAACAATTACAAGTGTTGAGTACAAAAACTGCTTGAGTAGGTGTGCCAAAATTGCTCGCTTTTACGTTGTCGCAAGACTCTGCAGAAAAGTTTGATACCATCATTTAGCTAAATGTCCCACCTAATCAGTGTCG